>JAWPHD010004806.1:0-178231 GCA_037043455.1 Cyrtodaria siliqua
TAAACTGACATCACAGAGAAACTTTCAGTTGTATCATCAACTTGTATGGGGTTTATGAAATAAATACATGTAGAATCTCACAATATATTTTTTAGAGCATGCAATAGGAAACACACCTATTTTTTTTTTTTTGGCCTTATCATCAATTATCACTGTGTCTTACCCTTTTTTGTAATTTTATACTTTTATTATTTACACTTACTAACCTCTCATAGTTACAAAATGTCTAAGTCTCAAACATGGATTGAAACTAATGGCAGAGATAAAAATAAGTTTTTCTGTTCTGTACAGAAAAAAGCCCACTGCATACTTACATTTCCTCGTCTCCCCTGGAACAAAGACGATAGTGGCTCCATCAGCCCGGAAATCCACCCCATTCACGGCTGTACTGGCGGCCAGGTCCACAGACCACTGTACAGACACCTCTCCTAAACTTCCTCCTGTAACAAGACTCTTTCACTTTTACAACATGTTGTATTTTTTATTCCTGAGAAATATTACACAAATTGGCGATTAGTAAAGTTGGCATGTTTAATTGCATTTTGTTTTTTGTACTCTCTTTTTCCTTGTTCTTTTGCATCTTCAACTAAATTTTCAAATTGTTATTTTTCTACAGTGAACCTGGGCCCCGTTTTATGAAACAACTTACGACCATTTTGATCGTAAATCAATTTCTTAAACGCTTCACTATTAATAACACTTTTCAGATAGACGTGATTTCATTTCATTTTCTTATACATGTGATATTTCTGCACTACGTGCACACATAATTGTCTACATTGAATGCTTATGTGAAATAAGTCAACGATTTTAAAATTTGAGACTTATCGCAAGATGTTTAATAAAACAGTGCCCTGGCTTTGAATTCACCAACCATTCTTGAGAATATTCTTAGACTTAAGCTCAAGTATGCAAATTTCAATCACAAATACTTCTATAAGTTTAAAGAATAAATGTCCATAACAAGCTGCTATGTATAAATATGATGCATACTAATAAATAGCAACTTCTTGTGATAGTTTATCTTTGAAGGTCATGGAAATATTTGTGAACGAATTTTCAGTACTTGAGCTCAATTCTAAGAATAGTTTAAAGAATGGTTGGTGAATTCCAGGCCTGGTCTTTAATTCACCAACCATTATTGAGAATATTCTTAGACTTAAGCCCAAATATGCAAATTTCAATCACAAATGTTTCTATAAGTTTGAATTATAAACTTACATAAAAAGCTGCTATTTATAAATATGATGAATACTAATAAATAGCAACTTCATACGACTGTTTATCTTTGCAGGTCAGGGGATTATTTGTGAACAAAATTTGAGCACTTGAGAATGGTTTGAAGAATGGTTGGTGAATTCCAGGCCTGGTATATAAAAATATCACAAAAAGCTGTTGCCCAAACAATTTAAAAAAAAAAAAAGTAACTAGAAATTGTTATTGTCCATGGGACATAACGTATGGCTCCCCCACTCGCCCGAACAGACATAATTGACGACTCTAGGTCCAACTGTTCTTTATTGATCTGAGATCGTTTTGATATTCAATATCACTGTGACTGTATCTACTATCTGTATCAGTAAGGCCACATAAAAAAATATGTGTGGTTCAAGTAACCCGACCGACCCTATTTTTTTAAGGGGCCGACCCTAAAAAAAAATATGCAAATTTTTTTTTAATTTTTTTTTTAAAAAAAAATATTAAAAAAAAATAAATAATCAATAAATCAATAAATTAAAAAAATTATCAATCAATAGGGGTCATCTACTGGTCATGACCAACCATCCTTCCAAGTTTGAGGACCCTAGGTCAAACCATTCTCTAGTTATTGATCGGACATCGTTTCACCGCAACCTTGACCTTTGACATAGTGACCCCAAAATCAATAGGGTCATCTACTGGTCATGACCAACCATCCTTCCAAGTTTGAGGACCCCAGGTCCAATCATTCTCTAGTTATTGATCGGACATCGTTTTGATAGTCAATGTCACCGCAACCTTGACCTTTGACCTAGTGACTCCAAAATCAACAGGGGTCATCTGCTGGTCATGACCAACCATCCTGTCAAGTTTAAGGACCCTAGGTCCAACCATTCTCTAGTTATTGATCGGACATCGTTTTGATAGTCAATGTCACCGCAACCTTGATCTTTGACCTAGTGACCCCAAAATTAATAGGGGTCATCTACTTGTCATGACCAACCATCCTTCCAAGTTTGAGGACCCGAGGTCCAACCGTTCTGTAGTTAATAATCGGACATCGTTTTGATAGTCAATGTCACCACGACCTTGACCTTTAACCTAGTGACCCCACAATCAATAGGGGCCATCTACTTGTCATGACCAACCATCCTTCCAAGTTTGAGGACCCTAGGTCCAACCGTTCTCTAGTTATTGATCGGACATCGTTCGTGACACAGACAGACCTACAGCCTTGACCTTTGACCTAGTGACCCCAAAATCAATAGGGGTCATCTACTTGTCATGACCAACCATCCTTCCAAGTCTGAGGACCCTAGGTCCAACCGTTCTCTAGTTATTGATCGGACATCGTTTTGATAGTCAATGTCACCACGACCTTGTCCTTTGACCTAGTGACCCCAAAATCAATAGGGGTCATCTACTTGTCATGATCAACCATCCTTTCAAGTTTGAGGACCCTAGGTCCAACCATTCTTTAGTTATTGATCGGACATCGTTTGTGACACAGACAGAGAAACAGACAGAGAAAGAAACAGACAGAAAGCACAAAATCAATATGGCTCCCCTACCACACTTTGTGTGGGGGAGCCATAATAACAAACTGAACCATGCTATTACACCAATGTAATACTGAACAAACATTGTTTCTGCTTTAAACATAAAGAACTTCTACAACTGAGCTTAACAAGGTATGAAATTTATAAAAAAAAAGAAAAAAAAAGTCCTAAATAGCTGATGCACAAGAGTTGCACATAATATGCGACACTGATATAGTGCTGATTCTGATATAGTGCTGATTCTGATATTCTGATATAGTGCTGATTCTGATATAGTGCTGATTCTGATATTCTGATATAGTGCTGATTCTGATGATATAGTGCTCATTCTGATATAGTGCTGATTCTGATATAGTGCTAATTCTGATATAGTGCTGATTCTGATATAGTGCTGATTCTGATATTCTGATATAGTGCTGATTCTGATGATATAGTGCTGATTCTGATATAGTGCTGATTCTGATATAGTGCTAATTCTGATATAGTGCTGATTCTGATGATATTGTGCTGATTCTGATGATATAGTGCTGATTCTGATATAGTGCTGATTCTGATATAGTGCTGATTCTGATGATATAGTGCTGATTCTGATATAGTGCTGATTCTGATATAGTGCTGATTCTGATATAGTTATAGTGCTGATTCTGATATAGTGCTGATTCTGAGTGCTGATTCGGATATAGTGCTGATTCTGATATAGTGCTGAATCTGAACTATGCAATACTTAGGCTGCTGAAAATAAACAAAAACAGTGTTCCAACAACAAACCTCGTCTCTCTATGATCAAATCCACAGCCAAGTTTTGTTTCTCCTCCACCTGTACCATGTGACCGTTCTCTGTTGCTATGGGACTGTCACTGTATACAGTCAGTGCACCATATGGGTCATCATTCTGCATTATCGTCACTGTGGCATTTCGAATTTCCCCAAGGTAGGGAGAATTTGAAGCAGATGGTGGTTCACCAGTGACGTCCACTCGTGTCAGATAGACTAGAAACTTCTCGTCAAGTTCAGGGACATTGTCGCCAATGATAGACACAGGTATGTAACCTTCCATGATTCCCTCATCAATTAGCACGTAACCATTGGTAACCACCCCATAGTCATCTCCTGGTGTAGCCTGAATGCCTGTCAGGGCACCAGCCTATAACAGAGAGGCAACAATAGACATTTCTGGAGAATAACAAAATATACAGAAAATGATGTCAATAAAAGACGTATGAATGACACAAATAGTCGTGATTAAACCTTGAATTAAGAGAAAACATTCTTGCATACCAGATAACAAGTTCTTGTTATACATGCGACATAAAGCACAATCATGCTTTGCTGCCCAGGTGTGTTGTAATCACATTAAAACATGAACTTAAACAGAGTGCTAGAATGCTATATTTGTGACGCTGAATGCGCTATAAAAACAGCATATTATACATTCTACAAGCAGTGAAAACTTTCCTCTGTACAATGCAAAATGGAAAGGCTACACTGTTTGCAGATGCCATTAGTACACAATAAACCAGACATACCTTGGTAAAGTCTTTTACATAGTACTTTATACTGGTTGTAATGATTTTTAGTGGATCCGACGCCACAATGCTGTAGACTGTACACGACCGATTGAACACTTCGAACGACTTACACGAGATACGGGTCAGACAAGCAGTGGCACACACCTATCAAACAAAGATACAGGCATTCATCAGAGATCCTGGAGGATGTGTCATTGTGACACACTGTACACCATTACGTGGTCCAAGTATTAACTTTCATACCCCATCCAACCCCTTCTCCAAGAAGCAAAAATCGGGTTGGCTGGGGTATGAAATAAAAACTTAATTTCGGCTTAAAAAGTTTGCATATTGTAAAATTTAAACATTTAATAGATCATTTTAAACAGTACAAAATGAGTTTAAACATGTTTTATTGTTGAAATATCCGTTATAAAATCCTGCTAATATAAGCTTTCCTATCGCTTAATGGAATTAAGGGACCACTTAATGCAAACCATTCTTACACGTTAACAATCACACTTTTCTGTTTGTTTTTTCACAGAGGCATAAATATGATATTTAAAGTCATCAGTATTTTATGATTAAATCGTTGCATAAATAATCAGTCAGACAGCAAGATCTTTGCTGTAACTAAGCGCTCAGAAATCATCTTAAAAAAGTGGTGTTTTCACAACTTTGTAAATTTGGGTTCCACTTTTCAAACCTTAACGACAACCTAACCTGCCTCTTATTTAAAGTGACCTTTGTGAACCCAGAATATTTGATGCTGATGTTAAGCAGTATTTTGTCTATGACTAAACACTCGCAAGGTATGAAAAAAGAGAATTTCAATTTTAACATTTAAGTTTTAAATACTTTCGAACCGTGACTTTGACCATTTAATATTGGTGGTATGATAAGTTGTCTTTTGTGAATATATATATGCACAGTTGAATGACAAAATGAAAAAGTTGCAAGCATGTTTAGTTGCAGACCAAATCAATGATGCATGACTGAATGGCCTCTTTTACTATATCTTACTTTATCTACCTCTGATACAATCAGAATGCTGTACACTAGATTGATTCATTACTAAGTCTTACCACAGTAGGGTCCTGGTTTTCTTGCACACTGATGAACTCTCCCTGAATGCCCGGACTACCAAACTTTGGGGCCATAAAGTAGCTGAGTACATTGGCACCCATGTCCCCAACATTAGACACCAGTGTCACCATGTCTGTACTATAGTACACCCGCAGCTGGCCAAAACTTCCTCCACTTAATAAAGATTGATAACAAAGAGATAAAACAAAATATTTCAGTCTCCTTACTTATTCTAATTTTCTTAAACAACTTTTATGTGACTTTGTTTTCTTTCAATGGAATTTTTAACCAGACTGTTAATAAAAAAATTAAGTTCTTAAAATAAAACTATAATAAATTCACTTTAAAGGCAATCTTGATTTTTTTTAAAAACTCACGTCGTCCCATTAGTTTTTCTCTTAACTTGCATTTGTTCAATCATTAATATTAACTGTTAGATTAGTTCAAAGCAAATAGTTTTTGTACATATTACTAACTTTTTATAATATTGCACCAATAAGATATTTAAAAATTTGGTAAAATAGTAAAGAAAATTGAAATCTCAATTTTTTTATTTAATTATATGCAAGCAGTTTTAAGGTCAAAATGACGCAGGATAACTAAATCAAGGAGCAAATTTTATTGTTTGAATAAAACTCAAGATTGCCATGTGTCCCTTTAATAGCCAAATTAATAAAAAGGATTCCTTGAAAATTGTTGAAATGATACGGAATGGGAATAATGAAGTTTCCCACCAGACGTGCCGCAGCAAGGCAGCGAACCACAGCTCCACAGCACAAGCCCTACCCACTGTCAGAGCTACAGAAGGTCATTTTAAAAATTATTCCGACCAACACAGCAAAATCAGATAACATTGTTGAGCATATTCTTGCAGGCAATTATCACTGCCACTGACCAACTACCTCTACTCCCCAAGAACAAGGTTTGCAAAACACATTTATAAATTAAACATTATAATAAAAGACGAACTAACGTTCTCTTGAGGGTGATATTCTGTACAGAGGTAGCTGCCTTCTCTTCAAGCGTGTAGAAGTGGTCTGTAAACTGCATGACACCGTGGGGGTTGTCATTGGACAGTATGGACAGAGTAAACACGCTCCTCTCATCAATACGACCTCCAGGTGAGATATTTCGTAACTGAATCTTGATGTCCTGTACCAAAATAGAAAAAATGACTTTTAATTTTGTCAACTGATATTTTGTTATAAAATAAAAATATTTTGGTCATTTATTTGCTTAATATACTTCCAAGAACATTTTTATTAAGAATCAAAAGCGTAAATTGATCGATTTTAATTATCAGAGTGAGGTATCATCTTTTTCAAATATATTGATTCCACAAAGTACTCTAGGAGTGGTTTCGATTATGTTTTTCAACTTCCTTAAGTGTTGTTTTTAGTTCACTATGCCCAAATTACCCACGTTTTTATTTTCTTTTATCCTACCCAAACTACCATGTGGGATTTTTCTATTCCCCTATTTAAAGTAACTTCATGGCCCTGCTCACAGTTGTGTGTTATGATGTTATCTCGCTACCCTACTTGATCAAACATACAAAAGCTATAGTATCATGCATAGCACAAGACTGATGCACGTGATCATGGTGGATGTCAGAACTGATACTGAACCAGTCATATATAACCTGTGTGACCTACCTCTTGTCCCTCTGGCAGGTCATCCGGGTTCACTGTAATCATGATATCTCTCCGTCCCTCATTACTGACAAAGAAGATGGAGCCTGACGATGGTTGGATGTCTTGCTGAACTATTTTACCTGTAATGTACAATGAAAATAAGCAGACTGTTATAACAACTTACATATTTGCAAAATTGTTGTCAAAATCTAACTTGTCATTCTGGAGAAGAAGCTTTGTTAGGGTTTTGGCTATTTTTAGCAATGGCAGCCATCTTGAATGTCGGATCGACCAAAACAAAATCTTCTGTAAGGTCCCAGCCCACTCAGGAGCATCCATGGGAAATTTGAATAAAATTGGATGAGTGGTTCCAGAGAAACTCCTACACCCACGCCAGTGCCGTCAAACATATGTCATATAAGCCCTTTTGGCCAGTAAAGCTACAAAATTGAAACACTGAATTCAATTACCTTTTATTTATTTATATGCATACAGGGCCTAAATTCATCAAATTTTTGAGCACAAGAATCAGTCACTCAAAATCTCATTTTTTTTGCAAACCCTATCAACACAAAGTATGGGTAAGAATTGTGATTTTCAGACATTTTTTGTTAAATTACCTTTAAAATTACTCGTTTCTGTAAGCAAATATAGTAATTTGCTTGTAAAATTTATTTGGAATTAAAAAATTTAAGATTTTGAGTCTCGAGTCTGATTCTTGTGCTCAAAAGTTTGATGAATATTAGGCCAGGTTTAAAGACAAAATATAAAGTGGTGCTAATTTTCTGCTTGATAAATACTTCCAAGATTGTCGTGTGTCCAGGCCACTTACCATCCAGCATAGCAACCCAGTCCAATGTCACAACCCCAACTGTTCCTCCCTTCCTGATCACAGTGACATTGATGTTCAGTGGGCCCCCTTCTGGCTCCTCTACTGATATGCCATCTAAAGCAAACTCTGGAGAGAAGAAAGTAAATATTTCCATTAGTCAGAAACAAACATACCCTTCAATGATGGACTGATGTCATTTCTGTAAATAATAATACTGTTAGTATAGCGCTATAATGCTGAAAGAAAATGTATAATTATCATTGAATTATATAAAGCTGTCTCATGTATATATTCTTATTATTGTTAAAAAAATAGATATGTTAAATATGTATATTGGGTTATTCTTGGTGAATTGACAGTATGAACATTTTTTTTGACATATTTTGAATACATGCATTGCAAAACAATTTGAATAATTAGAGATATAAGTAAAGGGATTGACATTCCTCAGTGGTGTAGCAATGTGAATCAACAAAGATTGGTGATAGATTAATGTCGGAATCGCCAATGACAGCCCTAACCCACTGCATAGAATTCCATTCTAGACAAACAATAATCCTGTGTCATGGCACTGCCAAGTTGACTATAATTGATCATATGCAGTTATGAAAAGAAATGATGCATATACATCCATTTTTCACACCCAGCGATTGATTGATAAAAATATTCGCCATATAAAACTAGAAAAAGTGTCCATGAGACACAGATGCCCCACTTGAGCATTGTCAGTCACATAAATAAAAGTTCAATGTAGATTAACAGTGTGAAAAGTAGGTCAAGCTCATTCATATTGACATAAGTTTTTTAGGAACATAGGGTTGTGCAGCCACACAGATACAAATATGTGTTAAGTTTGAAAGCTCTTAGGCTTTCATTTTTTGAGAAATAGACCTAAAGAAAAACAAATGTAACGCGTTTTGGTACTTTAGGGCCAACAGCTGTACAACCAGAGGTATGTACGGACAGAGAAGGTAACACTATATGCATGCTCCCACTATCTGGTGGGGTGTAAGAAAATCCGCCACACCTAGCCACCCAAGAAAAATATTAATTGACACCAATTCCACCCAACTTAAAATCACTAATTTAATTAAAACTGAATTCAAACAAATGTTAATCCAGCAATGCAAGTCATTTTGGGCAATAAACTATTGCTTACGCTTACCAAAGGCTCCATTAGGATCATCAGAGACTTCAATAATCACATTTGTGCTGGTAACAGATCCCAGAATCCCACCTCCAGACACCTGGTCCAACTGCACCTGAAAAGTTTCTGACATTTCCGGCAGGTTGTCATCGATAATCTTTATAGGTACCGGTGCAGACGTCTGACCGCGAGAGAGTATCACTTGATTGGACAGGGCGACATAGTCGATACCAGAGAGGGCTGTCCCATCCTTAACAATGAATGAAACAGTCACCTGAAAGTAGCACACATGTAAATATTTTTAATTTAAAATCACTATAAACTGGGTACAAGTATATTATTATCCCCATCAACTGTATTAAAATCACTTTCAAATAAATAAAAATATAAACTTAAAATAAACTGATTTAAAATCACTTTAAAACTAAATTAAACCACTATCAACAAATTCAATTTAAACAACAAACATCCACCTGCATTAAATGTATAAACTCATAAAACTGTCTTCATAAAACTGTCTTAACAGTAAAATCTGTTACTTTTACACAATTAATGATCATGAAATGAAATTGTCAAGAGCAGTCTCAAAAGCTCATGTCATACCTCACCAAAAGCTCCCCCATACCGTGTGACAAACAAGAAAGGTTCTGATTGGTTCTCTGGTACCCGTGGTGACAGGGGAGATAACACCAACTCTCCATTGGCATTGTCATTAAAGTTGATGATTATCTGCCCATAGGAGTTTGTTTCCGAACCAAGTCTAGGTGAGTTATCCACTAAAATAAAAGTAAATGTTTTTATTTTATGCTTAGCAGTGAAATAGTGGATTTTAGAAATGAAATAAAAGTGGTATTTCATACGTGTGAAATATAATTTTATTTTTTCATTGCCGGAACTCCTTTTTTTCCCTTCAAAAACTACTTTTTTATATTTGTTGTTTTGGAGTGAATAACAGATTTTATTTCATCTCGATGTGATCAAACTTCAATATTTTCACTCATGCTTCGCAATCGTGAAAATATAAAGTTTTCGCATGAGTGAAAATATAAAGTTTTCTCACTTCTCGATGAAATAAAACCTGTTATTCACTCCAAAACAACAAATATCCTCTATTTATAACAAAACAATAAAGAGATGGGAAACTAAGTACAGCAAAAAGGTACAAGAACATTTAAACCTGTATTAAGAGACCCATTAAGAGCAAGACTTGTTTATAACGTGTAAAAACATACTTTTGGTTATTCAGGAATGGTGAATGAATGAATGAATGAATGGTGTTTTACGGCACGTCGACACATAAATAGGTCATATTGAAGTAGATCTCCACTGATATATGAGCCTCGCTGTCTTTAGTTAAATTTAAGAGTAAATTAAAATCATTTCTTTTCAAAAGAGTGAAACCCCAGTTCAAATTGTAACCTTATGTTACAAAAGTATGAAAATCTGTCTGTCTTGTTGAAGTTATAAATTGATGCATATATTGTTTTATCTTGCATTATATGCTTACATTGGTATATTTTGTTGATTTATAGATGGCCATATTGTGATTTATAGATGGCCATATTGTAAAAAAAAGACTTGTGAAAATGCTGTTTTAATATGTTACCTTTATGAAATAGTTATTATTATTATTATTAATACTGTTTTTCTCTCTTATACGGGTGCCTTTTAAACCAAAACAATACAAGTGGAAACTGAAACAGTCGTCTCATAAATTTGTTTGTTTGAATGGTGTTTTACGTCATTTTTAGAACATCTTAGACCATATATGACGGCATTTTTTTTGTGTTAAAGGCATACTACCTCATCTTTTCCTGGGTAGAACCAGTACTGTATACTTCTTGCCATCCTAAGAATCAACACTTTCTCACTCGACAAGTCGAGCGGGATTCGAACTCACAGCGGTGAGAGGCGAAAAAATTCTAGACACATCATGTTTTCTTTAAAGCAAGTGGTCTCTTAATAGAGTTGATCTCTTGAAAAGGTTTGAGGTTTGACATTTTTATCATTACGTGGTCCCACCTTAATTACATTAAGCGATGGGAAAGCGTATATAGCAGGATTTTATAACGGATATTTTGACAATAAAAACATGTTTGAAAGATTTTGTACCGAAAAAAATGTGATAACCCGTTTAAAATTGCCTATTAAATGTTAATTTTACAATATGCAAACTTTTAAGCCTAAATTAAGGTTTTATTTCATATCCAAGCCAACCCAGTTTTCGCTTCTCAGAGAAGGGGTTGGATGGGGTATGAAAGTTAATACTCGGACCACGTTATGATGGCAACAACAGACTGCTATGTACATTTTTCAAAAATATAAATAGGAAGTATGTGACTTCATTATTACAGCTCTTCTAATGTGAACAAATCACCAGAATAATGAAGTTATGAGAAAGAGTTCATTTCCATGTATGTTTTCTCTAGGTGGTTAGAGGGACAGTAGAAAGAGGAAGCACAATATTAATAGCAGGACATAATTATATAAATGGGGGATGTCATTATTATCCAAACCCAGAAACTTTTAGAAATTAATTTAGACTGTTAAATTAAGACCAGATGCATTACTGACCGAAATATATGGTTTCAGTATTTCACCTGATCGAATCCTTTAATCCTTGATAGCAAGAAAGTTCATCTGCATTGCTGCTTCTGAATTGACCTTCAAAGATTTGTGGTACTATATTATTTGTACCTGGTCTGATCTGAGCGCCCTCTATCAGACGTATCCCAATCAGCCTCGCAAACACTGCCTCGTCTTCCTCAGGTTCTAGGTCGTCCATAATGTTAATGCTGAAGGTCGCAGAAGTCTGACCTGCAAAGAATCTGACTGACCCTGAGGACATTTTGTAGTCCAAAAGATTGGCCCGGGGGACTGTGGTGGGTATATAAGGGTATGTCTCGGTGGGCGACAGGGTGGTGTAATTCACCTCAACTACCCCATAAGCACCTCCCAGTCTCTGAATCGTCATGGATACCACTGAAATAAAGAAAACTGTAATAAACAATAAGGTACAAACAAGAGACCACTACTAGATCTGCTAAATTATTAAGTAGACCTCTAACTTATTCAGTAGTCCGATCTTTTCTTTTTTTCCTTTTTTTTTTTTCTTGTGTGCTTTTCTTCCAGTCGCAGTCTGGGTGAGATAACATTCATATATTTATTTTACATTTTTTAAACTAGAAATGTGTTCGCAAACACAATGTCCAGAAAAAAAATGAATGCCTCCGCAATATGCTCATCATCAAATGAGACACATCAGCATGTAAAATTTCAAATAATCCACTGAAAAAAAAGAGAGAAGTTTGGAATGCAAAATGTTTTTTACATGACTTTTTAAATGACCGAAGACCATATCTCCTGTAAAATACATTTATAGTAACAGCGACCTTGACCCTGTGTATCCCAGGTTTTGATCCTAGGTTGGTGGGAGTTGTATGAAACACTCTGTCTCCATGCGGTGATCATGTGGAACTTTTTGATCCCATCATTCAATACTGAGATATGGCCCGAACACGAGTTTGACCTTCACTGTGATCTTGACCCCCGATTGGCCAAAGTTGAGGCCTGGACATGTAAAATATAGACAAATTTGAAATCGACTTGCCATCTCTTTTGCTCACAAACCCTGTGTTCTGTAAACCGCTATCCCAATCCTCCCCTTCCAACTTCACCAGCCCCCACACGATTTGAATAAATTTGACATTTTACAGCCGCAATGTTTACCATTATACTATGGCGCTACCTATGGGTAGCGCCATAATGTAATGGTAAACATTGCGGTTTAGTAACCCATGGATTGCATGTTCAATCCCAGCAAGGACCGAATTTGGGTTAATTATCGAAATATTTAAAAAGTATGTCCTACCTTAGCAGTCCTTCGGGTGAGACTTTAAACCAAGGTCTGCTCGCTAAAATGCCCAGTGCAATACAGTGAGGATAAATAAAGACTTATATACACAGAACATACCAGTGTTTGCCTCGTCCACCTGATATGGTCTGTGAGTGTCTGGGATCACAAAACTCCCGTATGGATCATCATTTGCCAGAACCGTCACCTCTGACCTCAACTTCTGGGAATCACCCAACTGACCCTGATGACATAATACAAAGGACAGAACTATATATTAAACAACTTAAAAAATGCAAACTTATTGAGAATCTATATTTAAGGTTTAATAAAAGAACATTAAGAAAGAGATGGGAAAAAAGATAGTTTGGCCAATCATGAGCTACCATGTTGAGAATGAAATGAGACTTACAAAAAAAGTCAAGAGATATAAAACAAGAGGTCAATGACCTTGAAGCTCTACTGATTGATTTTGATTTCAGGAAGTAGTCGCTACAGACTTGTTTTTTGAAAATCTATTTTTAACCGTGGCGGCCATCTTGAATTTCCGGCCGACCTGAAATTTTGCTAAGATTAATAAGACATTAAGAGCAACATTCCTGTGAAGTTTCATGAAAATTCGTCAGGTAGTTTCAAAGAAGTAGTCGCTACAAGTTTTCATTATATAACTCTATGTAAACAAAGCAGCCATGTTTAAGGTCAAATCAAAACGATTTTCGACAAGGACCAACATCATGTCATACTGATCATTTTAGAAAAAGTCCCATATCAATATCTCTTATTGTTTTGAAGAAGTAGTCGCTACAAACTTATTTATTTTAAATCTATTTTTAGCTGTGGCGGCCATCTTGAATTTCCGGCCGACCTGAAATTTTTCTAGGATCAACTAGACACCAAGAGCAACATTCCTGTGAAGTTTCATGAACATCCGTCAAGTAGTTTCAGAGGAGTAGTCGCTACAAGTTTTTACTATATAACTCTATGTAACCAAAGATGGCCACTGGCAGCCATGTTTAACGTCGAATCAAAATAATTTTCCACAAGGATCTACATCATGTCATGCTGATCATTTTAGAAAAAGTCCCATATCAATATCACTTATAGTTTTCAAGAAGTAGTCGCTACAAACTTATTTTTTAAAAATCTATTTTTAGCTGTGACGGCCATCTTGAATTTCCGGCCGACCTGACATTTTGATAGGATCAATTAGACATCAAGAGTAACATTCCTGTAAAGTTTCATGACAATCCGCCAAGTAGTTTCAGAGAAGTAGTCGCTACAAGTTTTTACTATATAACTCTATGTAAACAAAGATGGCCGCTGGCAGCCATGTTTAACGTTGAATCAAAACGATTTTTGACTAGGATCAACATCATGTCATGCTGATCATTTTAGGAAAAGTCCCATATCAATATCACTTATAGTTTTCAAGAAGAAGTCGCTACAAACTTGTATTTTAAAACTCTATTTTTAGCTTTGGCGCCACTTGGATTTCACATCAACATGAATTTTTGCTAGGATCAACTAGACTTTATGGGCAACATTTCTGTAAAGTTTCATGAATATCCATCCAGTAGTTTCAGCTGTGAAGTCGCTACAAATAAAAGTTTACGGACAGACAGACGGACAGACGGACGGACGGACGACGGACGCCGCACCACGGCATAAGCTCTGCTGATCTCTGATCAGTAGAGCTAAAAAACGTAAATTTTCATTTGTTCGATACCAGACATATGAATTATGAATGAGATATCAGAAATATGAATTATGAACAGATGAAGGAGATTTCAGAAATATGAATTATGAATGAGATATCAGAAATATGAATTATGAAAGAGATATCAGAAATGTCCATAGCAGTAAAACTGCACCTTCAAATGTAATTTCTATTCAACCATAAAAAGATGCTAAGTCAGCTATTGTTTTTTTGTTGTTGTTGTGTCTGTATAATATACTTATTGAACACCTGCAAGGATGACACTTATATACTTATTAAACACCTGCAAAGGTGACATTAATATACTTATTGAACACCTGCAAGGATGACACTAAATATACTTATTGAACACCTGCAAGGGTGACACTAATATACTTAAGGGTGACACTAATAGATTTATTGAACATCTGCAAGGGTGACACTAATATACTTATTGAACACCTGCAAGGGTGACACTAATAAACTTATTGAATACCTGCAAGAGTGACACTAATATACTTATTGAACACCTGCAAGGGTGACACTAATAGACTTATTGAACACCTGCAAGGGTGACACTAATATACTTATTGAACACCTGCAAGGGTGACACTAATATACTTACTGAACATCTGCAAGGGTGACACTAATAAGACTTATTGAACACCTGCAAGGGTGCCACTAATATACTTATTGAACACCTGCAAGGGTGCCACTAGTCTTTGCCCCACTTGCTTGTCATGGAAAATACGTCTTCGGTAGCATATATTCATGCAGGTGATCAATGAGGCAATATCCAGGATTGGTCTAAATCGGTTTTCCATGTAGGTACAAACATGGTAGGTCAACTGTCCTATTGAAAAAAACAACGTCGTGGAACAATTATTTTCATTGTCCAAGTTGCTTGTGTTCTATTGTATAATGTTATTTGATTTAAAAGTGTTCTCACCCTCGACACAGCTATCAACTGTACAATGAACAACTCATCCAGCTCCGAAACTGTATCACCTCTGACCTTCAACTCAATGTTAGAGGTCAACTGACCGTGGCTGAAGGTCACATTGCCTGTGTGGTCTACAATGTCATTGTCCTTGTCAGTCTGTACCTCCCATGTGACATCAGTCTGACCTATATTGCCTCCTACCCTCTCTACCTATTAACAGAACATATCAAAAAAGACAAATTTCAAAGTAATAAAAATAATAATACATCCAATTTTTAATAGACATCCTTTTTTAAAAAAAGAAAATGGCCTACACAAATTATTTTTCCCATTTATAATCTGGCTACCACCTCATAGATAAACGAGTCCAAAAAGGAACTGTACACTGATATTGTAAAAACACCTGCCACATTTAACAGGTCAAGTAGACAGATTGGTGGTTTCAGAAATTGGGAAATTTGGGTAAGGAATAGGGATTTTGTTATCCGCCCTATTGTTGATGTGGAGTATACTGACAACAGGTTTTATTACAATACAGTTGCACGTGCTTTATAATACAGTTGCACGTGCTACTGTTTGTCGGAGGTATCTTATTGGTTTGATTGGTTGAAATGGATCGACAACTGGCGTCATGTTTATTATAAACTGACATTTTTCTTTTAAAGCAAGATTAATTTCTTCGGCGGTGGACTTGACAAGTATACAGAAGATGATTTCTATTTCCTGTAATCATTAAGAGACAAAAGGCAACCACTTAGCCAAATTCGGAAGAAAATCTTTTTATATCCCTTTACCTGTAACAGTACAGTACTAAATCCACTGTCTCCAGTTTCTTCTGCCTGAACACCCCGCGAGTTGTCGCTGAACTGGAATATGCCAAATGCTCCGTCCGAGTGGTCTATCACCACAGTGATCACGGAGGCCACGCCCAAGGCCGCACCACCCGAGGGGTTGAGCAGGGAGACAACAAATGTTTTTTCATCCTCGGGCATGCTGTTGTCTATGATGGTGATGTCTATGTAGGCATATCTCACTCTGTCGCCCAATGTCAGTCTGCCAACACCCGCCTGCCAGAGGAAAATGTCACATGGGTTTTCAAATCTCATGAGATTCCCTATAGACTATAGTATTGTACAATATTTCGATTCTCCATTTTTGTAATTTTTGTGAGTTAATACTGTCTGTAAATTATTGTCCCAACTATATACAGATTGTGTCATGTGGATTACGACTTTTCCGCAGTGTCACCTCGATCGGATTTTAGTTACAGCAAAAAATCGCAGATATTTTACGACAAATTATCACCCAAAATATCACTGAGATACCTCGTTACCGTCATATCAACGCGATTGCAAAACGCTGTCTTGGTAGAAAGCAACCACTGTGTTCCTTGGTGTTTAAGTTTGCAGAGAATCGCAGGGAAGTTACAACAGGCAATACATTGTTTGTAATAATATGTAAATTGCCGTGAAACCCAGTGAATTCTTCGCACCATCCGCACCATATTCTTTCTTATTGATGTCCTACCTCTAATCCCCCACCACCTTACCCACCTTGGTCGAAAATAGAGAGAGTATATATCTATCATCAACGTGAATAGGCTGCCCATGTTCATGACTGAACAGAAAGGCTACTTATTAAGGGTGCACTGTTTTTCTCCGAGATAGAGTGCAACCTTCTTAATACAGTCATGTCAATTGTTTTGACACATTCAATTTGAAGAATTTTCATGAATTTTAGTTTTAATGGTGTTCAAAAACAAACACAATGGATAGAAGAATTTAACTTTCACAATAGTATGTGAAATATGTCTTAAAATTACAGTTTGAGATCATGAAATAAAAAATTATCAAGAAATATGAAATAATATGGAAATATATGTGACCTACACCACTGACACAATATACTGAAAGCTATCCCCATTACCTTTTATCTATATACATCATATTCAAGCAGGTTTAAAGTAGCTATCCCGCCATCATTATGAAGCAGCTTTAAAGTAGGTATCCTGCCATCATTATGAAGTAGCTTTAAAGTAGGTACCACACCATCATTATGAAGCAGCTTTAAAGTAGGTATCCTGCCATCATTATGAAGCAGCTTTAAAGTAGGTATCACACCATCATTATGAAGCAGCTTTAAAGTAGGTATCCCGCCATCACATTCAAGCAGCTTTAAAGTAGGTATCCTGCCATCATAATGAAGCAGGTTTAAAGTAGGTATCACACCATCATTATGAAGCAGCTTTAAAGTAGGTATCCTGCCATCACATTCAAGCAGCTTTAAAGTAGGTATCCTGCCATCATAATGAAGCAGGTTTAAAGTAGGTATCCTGCCATCATAATGAAGCAGCTTAAAGTAGGTATCCCACCATCACATTCAATCAGCTTTAAAGTAGGTATCCTGCCATCATAATGAAGCAGGTTTAAAGTAGGTATCCCATCATCACATTCAAGCAGCTTTAAAGTAGGTATCCTGCCATCATAATGAAGCAGGTTTAAAGTAGGTATCACACCATCATTATGAAGCAGCTTTAAAGTAGGTATCCTGCCATCACATTCAAGCAGCTTTAAAGTAGGTATCCTGCCATCATAATGAAGCAGGTTTAAAGTAGGTATCCTGCCATCATAATGAAGCAGCTTAAAGTAGGTATCCCACCATCACATTCAATCAGCTTTAAAGTAGGTATCCTGCCATCATAATGAAGCATGTTTAAAGTAGGTATCCCACCATCACATTCAAGCAGCTTTATAGTAGGTATCCTGCCATCATAATGAAGCATGTTTAAAGTAGGTATCACACCATCATTATGAAGCAGCTTTAAAGTAGGTATCCTGCCATCATTATGAAGCAGCTTTAAAGTAGGTATCCTGCCATCATTATGAAGCTGCTTGAAAGTAGGTATCCCGCCATCATATTCAAGCAGCTTTAAAGTAGCTATCCCGCTATCATAGTCAAGCAGATTTAAAGTAGCTATCCCACCATCACATTCAATCAGCTTTAAAGTAGGTATCCTGCCATCATAATGAAGCAGGTTTAAAGTAGGTATCCCACCATCACATTCAAGCAGCTTTAAAGTAGGTATCCTGCCATCATAATGAAGCATGTTTAAAGTAGGTATCCCACCATCACATTCAAGCAGCTTTAAAGTAGGTATCCTGCCATCATAATGAAGCATGTTTAAAGTAGGTATCACACCATTATATGAAGCAGCTTTAAAGTAGGTATCCTGCCATCATTATGAAGCAGCTTTAAAGTAGGTATCCTGCCATCATTATGAAGCAGCTTTAAAGTAGGTATCCCGCCATCATATTCAAGCAGCTTTAAAGTAGCTATCCCGCTATCATAGTCAAGCAGCTTTAAAGTAGCTATCCCACCTTCACATTCAAGCAGCTTTAAAGTAGCTATCCCGCCATCAATAGGAAAATGTTACAACAGATGTACCACGATTCTAAACCTACTGACAAGGAAGTATATATATAACTTACATATTTGAGAATCCAAACTCTATAGAGATATACAGCGTCAAATATTTCACGCATATTCAATCATAGGTATTTAGAGAACCCGTGAATAAACATATACTTTTAATTGGCACATATACATTATTATATGACCCACACATCTGGAAAGAGTTTTGATAAAAACAGTTTGTGTGTCTAATTTTGCCGTTATTTGGCAGGTTAGATTCTTTAAAGCCAAAATGATACTGGATTAATGAACTGAGGTGTAATATTAATGCTTAAGTGAAGGTGTAATCTATAAACTCTTCAAGAGAATCTTGTAATGCTTTATCATATGCCTTAAAAATAAATTAATAATTAAAATCCTTTACCCTTCAAGATTAACGAGAAAGGAAAAAAAGAATAAAAACATAACTGGTTGAAAAACTACACCCAAACTACTCCCAAACTAAAACCTATTTATAAAATCAAAGGAAGGAGTAAAAAGTCTGCATCCTAAAAGAAAAGAAATTTATATAAAGGATCAACAGTGTTCCGAAACCATTGCTGTAGGCCCTTACCTCCCCGTAATCAACCTGAAAATGATAATAATTATTACTAAAACATGGGTGAATTTATCAAACAATATTAACCTCTAACCCGCTAAGGACAACTATAACAGCCTTTACGTCCATTGTAAACCCAGATCAGCCTGCGAGGTTGCTGATCAGTCATTTTCCCCAAAAACACCCCTTTGTCACATAAATGGAATGGTCTTAATTCAAAGAAATAACAATCCATTATATATATGTAGCGGGTTAAGGGTTATTTTGTGTCTTATCTGATATATTGTGAACATATTTCAACTACCATATACTAATGTGTTACTTTGCATCCTGTTGAAAAACAATCCAAATGAAATGTGGTTGAAATGTGGTTGGAATGGAATGAATGGTGTTTTACGGCATGTCGACACACAAATAGGTCATATTGTGCACAAAAATTGATAAAAAATGAAGAAAGGAAGTATTAATTAAAAATCGATGTAAATATATAAAGATAAAACTATTAAAAAATAAGGGATGATAAGGTGTAATATAAACTTTGTATGTAAATCAACAAATGCCCGTCAACGGGTATATAAACAAGTAAATATATATAAGAACACATTATAATGATTTATATAGTCTGATCTCTTTTAGGAAATCTAAAACAAGACTAAAATCTATAGTATCAAATAACTCTTTCATAGTATTAACATTGTAGTACCTTTGACGCATAGGATCAAAGTCTACACATTCCAATAAGATGTGTTTAACCATTAACGGTGCAAAGCAGGGTATACATTCTGGTAATTGCTCAGCTTGTAATAAATATGAATGAGTATAACGTGTATGCCCTATCCTGCACCGGGCTAGGAGAACTCCTTCTCAACGCATGGGTCTACTAGAAGAACGCCATTCTCCAAGTAACGGTTTAATTGAATGGAGTTTATTGTTAACTGACAAATCCCAAGCGGCTTGCCAAGAGTTACGAATAAATGTGTTAATACAACTTTTAAAATCAGTATAAAGTAATTTAGTATTAGATACATGTAAACCTAGTGCTGCTGCTTTAGCAGCACTATCAGCTCTATCATTACCACGTATTCCTACATGGCTTGGAAGCCAGCAGACAATAATAACATTATCAACTATAAGAGAATTGTGCTTTTCTGAAAGCTGAAGCACAACTGGGTTATCATGTTTCATATTACCCAGTGCTTGAAGAGATGAAAGGGAATCAGAAAATATTACAAAATGGTCATCATCAGATTCCTGAATATAATTTCTTGAATAATAAGTTCAGCTGAAAAGATAGAGGCTTTGTCAGGCAGGCGGCTCTTTACGCTGTGTTTGTGAATAACAGCTGCTGCAGCTACCTTATCTCCATTTTTAGAACCATCTGTGTATATATGTTGAAAGTTACTGTATTTCGATTTAATTTCATTAAAAATGCTTTGAAAGACAGTAGGGTCTGTACTGGATTCGTTACTATTACAAAGATCAAAAATAATTGTTGGTGTTTCCAAAGTCCACAATGGAATTTGTGGTACTTTGTACTTGGCAATTAAATTTAGGTCGATTTCAGTGTCTCTTAATTTTGGTTTAATACGAAGACCAAATGATCGAATGGCCTTCGGTTTTCCATCAAAAAGAGGTTCATAACTTTGATTAAAAACATTATCGAAAGTTGGGTTTGAAGGGTTAGATTTTAATTTAATGGCGTATTGTAAGGCTAATTTGTCCCGTCTATGAGACAGTGATGGTTCATTAGCTTCAACATATAGACTTTCGGCTGGTGATGTACGAAAGGCAACTAAGGCGAGTCGTAATCCTTAATTATGTATAGTGAAATGTGGTTGAAATGTTGCCTGTTACACATACAGAAAACATATTGGGACAGCGACCTCATATGGAGATAAAATGAAGTGAAACTGTAAATGTGAAAATTAACTGGATTGAATAGGCCAATTTTAATTGTGCTTAAATAAGCGTTTTAAGCCAATATGAATGATGTTCAACTGCTACTTTCATTGTATTTAACAGACAATTGGTTTTCGACAGGCCAGTTTAAAATGTGTGAGTGTGTAGTTCTAAGGTTTATAGTCCCTCTGCCTTTTAACAAATAGTAAAGGTACATGTATAGGTTTAGTAGAGTCTGGACAATTTAAGATGGTAATCAAAAGCCTTTTTAAATGGTGTTCAAAAACAAACACAATGGATAGAAACTCTGTCAGATTTTCCTTTCAATCAACTTCTATTTTTATGTACTTTGTTAAAAGATATCAACATTTGAAATAAAATAGGTTTTAACTAAAATAGTGTTTAACATTTATTTATATTTATATCGGTATTAAAATACCATCCAATACATGTACAGATGGACAATCTGCTAGTATAAGGCGATATGCATGGTTTAAAAAGCGTTAACGAAATACACTGATATCACTCTTCAAAGAAAACGGACCGGTATGAGGCCATCCTTAAAAAAATATTTGTTTGCTGTGCTCCAACCCTGAATTTTTTAAGTGGGTAGGTCTTTTTTCTTCTTTTTTTTGCCACCGTCCTGGTTAATTATTTTTACAAATCATAATTTCCTATCTCAATGTATAATAATGCAGTCTGTGGATAACCTCATTAATATTTCTTTACGAATAATTTTTTATTAAAAAAAAAAAAAAAAAAATAAAAATTAACTTTTTTTTTAAGGTAAAAAAAATAAAAACTTCCGAAAAGGGTAAAAAAAAAAAACGGTCGCTGCCTTTTTAGACAGTCGGACGGAGCACAGCAAACAAACACTTTTTTGAGGATGGCCTGAATGAAATTTTACTTCGGCTCTTGCATGGCATCACCTAGTTTGCCATGGCATCACCTAGTTGCGACGTTTTCGATTTGTTCATCAACCTAAAGTTCAGCACTAAACAATGGTATCTTTTTCTCTATTTACATTATAGTTACAATAGTTTTGCTTTCCCAAACAAAGTGTGTGTAACCACAAAAGGAGAATGCGGAATAAAATATGTCACACTTCACCCTGACATGTAAGCTGAATAGACGGGGAAGATTAAAGAAGATTCAATACAAGTCTAATGTGAAGTTAATAATGCTACATTAATTTCACTCTTATTTCATTCTTGTAGTAGAAGTGTTCCCGATCATTCTGTTTACAACTTGACAAACATCTCGTAAAATAATAACTGGCCCATAATAGCAAGATGTACCATACTTCTTATAATAACTTTTCTGTAGAGGGGGACAGGGACCTAAAAGAGGTGTTTTTTTTATCAACAGTAATACTATTAGCGCCCAACATACTTGAAAGACAGTTTTCTGATATAAACCTAAATATAAGTGGCAGGTGGAAGGGGGTCCTGGGCATTGTTTTCATAGTTGGCACAGACACTTGGTCTTACTGTCCGAGCTTATATGCACTATAAGCATTGAAAATGACCCACTAATCGCCAGCTTTTTTAAATGGAACCAATTATCGGAATTGTTTTTACTCCCAGGGGACATGATGAAAAAGCAGGGGAAATAATCAGTCTGTAGCCGGTGGAAATCACATCTATGAGTTAATTTATATAAATCTCATTAATATACATAAGGAAGAAATCAACTTAATATCAGCTTACAATGTTATCCCATAGACAAGAAATAAAACATTTAAAATATAATTTTTATTTTTGTTTGATACTTTTTAAAAAATATTCCAATCACTAATCGCAATATCTTGATCACTTTCCCCTTAAAACTAGTAAAAGTGTGCAGTAAAAAGTATTTACTACATACAGTTTTATAAACTAGTCATTCTGAAGTTTGGGGTTTGTTTCATTAAAATGACTCAAGGTTTCAATGTGATACAGGTGACGCAAAATGGGTTAACATGACTACAGCTGGTACACACCATTCTATAAAATCATACAGCCCATCAACGTTCCTTCAAGATTTTATAATTAAAAAAGATGTTACGCGATAATGAATCTTTACAAAAAAAAGGTCATTAAGTGCGTCATTTTGAATTAACTATGCGTTTATGGATAACAGTGAAAAGAACAACATCCAAATGTAACAGATGTATTATACATACAGCCGGAATACTACAACCTTTTTATAATTCACAGTAACAGCTGTTGTTTGTAATTACAAATTGTACAAAATGTTATTTTGAAAATTCATAAATTACAAATTCGGTTGATGTTTAGGAAATGTATGGTATCATTTCAGTATGTGAAGCAATGTTAAAAAAAAAGTTGTGAGAATTCTTTAATCAAAACATACTGAATCGGGGAAATGTGGAATTTGGGTGAATTATGCAGTAGTAATTGACACTGTTGTTAGTTAAAAAAAAAAATTCAACTTGATCATTTCATTCAACTGTTACGACAAACATGTGACCATGAATTCAGTGGGACTAAATATTCTTTGTGTTTTATTTTTATTATTATCACTAGCAAAACAAACACACACAAGTAAATCATGCGAACTGACAATAAACAACTGCAATTACACGGTTTCAGTGTTACATAGCGACAATTGCCAGAATTACAATCATGGATTTAGGAAACGGCGATCAACAGTCGCTGCTGAAGAGACTGACGCGGCAGTGGAAATTCTAGCGTCTCGATTTAAGAAGTTACAGCATAGATTGACAAAGGAAATGAGACTTTTGTCGAAAAGGGTACTACGAGGCGTCCGCAAGATGGAGACGATGATAAGCGACCTAGCGACGAAGCAGACTAAGCGAGGTTTGACGCCCCGCAAGACGTGCCCTCCAGGGTTTATGACGCTGGACAACTGGAACAGCTGTTATATGTTCTCTACATTCAACACGACATGGTACGAGGCCCGAGACTTCTGTGGTGCACTGGACAGCGATATGGTTTCCTTGGGAACCCTCAAGGAACACTATTTTGTCACGTTCATGATAAAAAACAATTTAGGTAAAGTGCTTTTATCTTTCTTTGATTACATAATCATTATTTTAAACATTGCTGTAGTGAAAAAATATTTTAAATAAACATTAGAGTGGAAAAACAAAGAAACATAAAAGTTACTCAAAGTAAATTAATGAGTTATCAACAGAGGCTTTGTTTGTTTGTTTGTTTGTTTGTATGGTGTTGTACGTCATTTTCAACACGTGTAAGGTTATATATGACGGTCGATTTTCTGTGGTGGAGGCAGACCACCCACTTTTCCTGGGTAGAACCAGTACTGTACACCTCCCACCATCCGTAAGAATCGACACTTCCTCACTTACAAGTCGAACTCCCAGTGGGATTCGAACCTGCAGCGCATACATATAAAATGAAATACAAGACTTCATGATTTAAGATATTATTGAAGTAATACGATTTTAGTAGTATACTCGGTAAAATAAAATTTTGGACCAGGGTATATAAATATTCATATAAAAAGAAAACTAGTGGGCAGAATTTAAGTTTCTTTTTTTTAGTAACCAAGGTCTACCCTACGTGGTTAAGTTGGTCCCAGAAACATTAAATTCCAAACAAGATTTGATTTTAAAAAATATCACGAACACACAAAGGGTCTGTACAAAATGTTGCAAAGTTCATAAAAAGTAACAGTTACTGACATTCGAGTAACCAATACAAAGATTATTATTTTTTGCAAAATTTCATTATAAACGATAATTATTGTTGATTGTTGATCTATTGTCAATTATCAACTGAGATAATAATGGTTATGGTCGAATGTCATGGTTCAGCGATCATTGTACGGGTTCAAACACTGTTTGTGTATTCGACCAGGGACAGGCTCATGGAGTGTCATGGAAATGGTGGCGGTTATACTCATTATTGAGAAGTTTTGCAACTTTTTTTAGTGACCCTTAGTGCATTCGGATAGCTACTGTGATTGTTTACCATTGTTTTGTTTATTTTATTTTATGTAATGGAATACATTTTTGTCTTTGATTAAATACATAGAATATTAAAATCCGTCAACTGGTTTTCTTTTTATGCGCCATTATATACCCTGGTCCAAAACTTTTTTTACCGAGTATATGTTTATTTTTTGGTGTTTAACACCATTTGTCAGCACATGTTATACAATTATGGACTTTTCAGCTGTTATACATGATGTGATATGCACCAAAAAAATCATTATTGACCGAGGCGATAGCCGAGGTCAATAATGATTTTTTGGTGCATATCAACATCATGTATAACAGCTGAAAAGTCCATAACTGTTTTATTATATAACCCTCAATTTACAATTATATAAAACAGGTCAATATCAAAAAAACAATTATATAAAACAGGTCAATATCAAAAAAACAGGTCAATATCAAAAAAACAGGTCAATATCGCTAGATATTTTTTCTAAAAAATTACTTTTTAGCCAATGAAAACGCGTCTATTTATAGGTTATATAATAATAGGTTTTAGTAGTAGGAGTTGGCATTATCAGTCTTGGCACCAAAAAACCTTTATTTTTTGCAGTGCGTTAACACAAGATTCAATTTCACTATCAATTTTCTTATATCTGACATCATAACACAATATAGCCTATATGGAACCAAGACAAATATGAATTGTTCATAAATATATGAGCCATGAATTCAGGAACTTCACAATGGCAGGAGAAACAGTTACTGCAACTTCAACTGTTACAGTCATGCAAATGTTAAATTGAATGTTGTTTAACGGCTCATCAACACAGTATAGGTTATTTAGAGCCGCCCCAGAGAGAGGGGAAGGATACATAGGAATCTGGGAACCTGTCCTACTCTTATTATCGAATAGATTCCTATGGTTCTTTAACGTGCTCGGAGGATAGACCGATACACGGGACCGCCCGGTTTACGTCCCAATCCGATGGACGGGGTTAAGGGAAAGTGTCTTGCCCAAGAACACGCCGACGGAACTCAGTGGCACCACGGAGGATTGAACCCGGGGCCTCCGGTTACAAATCCGCCGCGCTACTGACTGCGCTTCGCCAGCAAATGTTAAGCAGCTGTCGCTGAATTCTAGGTCTTTATAATTGCCCTTGTATTACATGGGGACTAAATAGATATCCTGCCAAAAACAGCCAAATTTTACAACATATGTTTACTGTTTCTAAACCGACTGATGATGAGTATATAATTCTATAAAACTTACATATTTTGAGAAACCAAACTCTATAGACACAATATAAACTGCCAGATTTAACCTGCCAGACCAAACCCCGAAACTGGAGCTTCGAATTAAAGGGACACTTTCCGTAAGTAAGCAGATATTGAGCATAACCAAATAACCGTCTTGACCTTTATTCAGTGAAATGTATACATGAAAACATGAGCATAGACCCTAAGAAGTCTGTAGTAATACATTCGTGAGTAAAGAAGCTTTAATTATTATTTGTAAATAAAGTGGGACCCACAATATTTACCTTTTCTGCATTCACGTGACTTCCATTAGCGCATTAGGTTTTCACCATAGTATGTATTGCGTAATATGTATAGCCCGCTTAGCTCAGTCGGGAGTGTCACTCTCATTATTATTACCGCGAGTGTATTTTTAGTTGGGCTGCGAGTTCAAATGCCCAATTGAATTCCATCAAACAATCTTGCTTTTAATTAGTAAATACTCAATACTGTTAGTGTGTAATGTTTGCAAACATAATTACCGGGTAGTGTGTGTTTTATAAGCTAACAGTGATGGACACTGTCCCTTTAAGAGGTGTTAACTCATAATTAATTTTACTCATATTCAGTCGCGGGTATTTTATGTTTCTTGAATTAAAAAAATACTTTTAATCGGCACGTACATTATTTTATGACCTGAAAACCAGAATAGGGTTTGGATAAATAATTGTGTAGTGTAATTTTGCTGTTATTTGGCAGTTTAGTGCCTTTAAATTTTACCTTTCCTTTTGATATATAGAGTAAACAATATCTTTGTTCCTGTTTTAAAATCATATTTACTGAAAAAGTTTCGTAAAATCAGTATTAAACAGGACAGATACCAAAACTGTGTTAATTATATGCCACTGTGCCATACATACAGTGTTGCGTGACCTGGGTATTATTCTGAATGTAATTGGTATATAAAGCATATATAGAGGACATGCAGATTTGGAGAGAATATACGATTTATTTTCACTGAGACGAAAGAAAACTTATATTTTATGAAGCATGGCACATAGCATGTCAGAGTGAAAATATTTGAACTGTCTTGCTTTGAGATGAAACAGAATTTGATATTCACAACAGAACTACTTTTTTTCATATACACAACCAAGTGAAAATATAAATATATTACATATTTGTCTGTGATTTGTATAGGAAATACTGGGAATAGAAAAGCTATATCTACTCGTTTGCTCTACTGGGAAATATCTCCCAGTGGGAGATATTTTCCAGTACGGAACACTGCTCGGCCTTTTCCGCCAGTGGCTGGAACGCCAAATGACGTTCCGAATGTTTTACGGACGTCGTCGTCAGATTTCGCCACTAGGGAATCGCGATAACGGAAATTAACGAAGAGTGCTGGTTCCACTTGTTTTGTTTGTATGATGTAACGTCGACGTAACGTCGTCTTGGCGTTCTCGTGAAAACTGGTGTAAAAAGCCGTGAATCATTAGAAATATCAATAAAATATCATTTTAAATTATGTAATATATAGTTTAATAACCAGTGTTTTTGAGATACTGAAAATATCTCCCTCGGTAGAGAAATGGCCCTGATATAAGAACTCGTGCTCCGCACTCGTTCTTATATCGGGGCCATTTCTCTACCTCGGTAGATATTTCCCGTATCTCAAAAACACTGGTTATTAAACTCTATATACTATTGTTTGATGTCCAATTATTTGAATCATGTGATCCACTATTTATGATAGTTTTAACCCTTAACCCGCTACATGTATATAATGGACTGTTTTTTCTTTGAAAAAAGACCATTCCATTTATGTGACAAAGGGGTGTTTTGGGGAAAATGACTGATCAGCAGCCAGACATTGTAAACCCTGATAAGCCTGCGAGTTACTCGCTGATCTGGGTTTACAATGGATGCAAAGGCTATTATAGTCGTGCTTAGCGGGGTAAGGGTTAATGTAGTTAATGCAATTAAATGCTGCTGATATTTTACAATAGTGTAAAAACACAAATTCTAGTGCAAAACGAATGAAACATGTTATTTCATTGGTTAACGACTGAAATTTGCAACTGTAAAATGCCCAGTTTACTGTTTGGAAATATCGCGACATCACATTACAACAAGCAAAACACCAACCAAATGGTGCCACCCATGAATTGGTATTGACAGAGAAAAAAAACTTATTGTTTATGCATGATTTTAACCTATATTACAAGGATTTGCATTAGAATTGAGAACCATGCTAAGATATTCAATCTGTGATGGTATGTGATTGGTTCAAGTCTGAAATGACATTTGAAACAAAATTCTCCCACTGCAGAACCACCCACATACCAAGCAAAATTGAAAATCTTAAATATTAACAGGGCAGGAAAATTTGTTTCCGAGTTACTCGTTCTACGTAATATCTGAATGGTCAAATCGATAAATTGTTAAAGAATTTATCTGAATTTCTGCTCATCCTGCATCAATGAGCATTTATCATGGCGAGCGGATGAGTGGAATTTTCGTGTCCTGATGAAGCAAAACATTTCAACAAAAATTACTCTTTTTTTTTTTTTCAGAGTATCATAATGCTTCGGGGTGGTGGACAAGCGGAACCTTTGTCGCCAAGACCAAACAATGGATGTGGACGTCTGACGTGGAAATGCGACCTTTCACCTTTATCAAGTGGGCAGTGAAGGAACCCAATGAACTGAGCTTACAGTGTGTGATGCTGTACAAAGACGCCGATCATCTGTGGCACGATACCGTGTGTACCGACAAATTCAATTTCATCTGTGAAATATCCATGTGAACAAATTCCAACAAGCCATTCGTTCCTAAAAGTTGCACAAACTTTGTTTGGTGTTTAACGTCATTTTTCAGGACATTTTAGGCTATATGACAGTCGATTTTTAGTGGAGGCAGAACCAGTACTGTATACTCCCGCCATCCATAAGCTTAAACTTACATATACATAAAATATGTTTGTATACAGTAAACATGGTCAAAAATGTAACATCTTGCTGAAATCAAAAATCAACCATGGCAAACATATAAGTTATGTATAAAGGTGTGTAGGCCATTTCAACCACAGATAGACTAACAAAATTATTTTAAATATGAAGTTGTGTTAAATTGTAATAAACTAGGCAGCTAGACACTACTGTATTACATGAAGCTATAGAACTGGCAAATACATTTAGGAAATATTTAGAGCTATTCTTGACTCGGTAGTTTTATAACCATTATCCTGGTATTTTCAACTTTATTTTTATTTTTAGCCCAGACATCAGTCAAGGTTATTTCTAGTCTGCTAGGCATTATCATATATTTCCCAGAATGATATGAAGTGAGCAAAAGGTTAGCAGCGATGCAACATTGTACCGCGGTAATGTTGGGGCACACTTCATACCCTCAGTCACAAGTAGAAGGCCTCGAGGATGACTTTTTTTACACATTAACCCATTCACACACATTTAAAAGGGTTGATGCACTATTTTCAAACAAGTTAAATTTTAAATGGCTCTGAAAAACTTGAAAAATGCTGAAAGAATTATCAAAATCCCATGAAAAATAAAGGAGATTCAATCTACTGAAAATGTTCAAAGAAACATAAATGGAGGCGGCCATCTTGGAACGATGATGTGTCGTCTTCGCGTCTTTGGCAAAATGTCTTTTAAAGCAAAGAAAATCAATTTATACATTTTACATATGTATCTTTATTTTTAATCAATTTGCAGTGATTTTCTTTGCTTTAAAATGTATTTTGTCAATATCGCCATATATTGTAAAAAGGCGCGATTACGTCATTGTTCCAAGACGGCCGCCTCCATTAAATGATCTTTGCAAATTTTCAATAGGTCATAATTATTATCTCCTTTATTTTTCATTGAATTTTGATAATTCGTTCAGCTTTATTCAAGTTTATCAGAGCCCTATTAAATATTAAATAGTGTTTGAAAATAGTGCATCAACCCTTTAATTACGGTTCCAAAAGCGCAAAGGATTTTTTTTATCAAGTAAATCTGAATTTCAGGCTCTTTGCAATTATTTTAAAATCTCTGGTAAGCGCTAGATTTCTTTTTAAAATGCAGTACCACAGGAAAGGGCACAATTTAGGTCCTCCTAAAAATAGTTTCTCAAAAAAAAAAAAAATATTCAAACTATTGACAAGTTAAAATTACCTATTTGTACCAGTTTGTGTATTATTTTGCGGAGAATAAAAGTGTACAGCTTCACATGTTGTGAATATCATTGATTACCTTACATCCAATCACATTAGATCTGGAGTTAAACATTTTTCAGATAACCTCGGTCATCTGGCCTGCTATGCTACACTACTCTTTGCTATGCAGGATTCAGAACCAAGGACTGGGGAAAATTGGATATATTAAAGATGAACAGCTATAATTACTGATATCAAATTTATAACAGCAATTAAATATTCAACTGTATCTTCGCATATGACACTATGATTATGTGATATACTACACTTATTGTTTCAATTCATCATGAACATGCAGAGCTGCCAATTTTTTTCTTTTCAAGGGTGTAATCTCATCCTTTTATACCTTCACTTTTCTCAAAATTGTCAAAGTTTCCATTTATATGAAAGTTTTATAAAACCCTCTTTCTTAGGAATCTAGAGTTACTACCACTGTGACAGCAGTTATTAAAAGTTGGCAGGTATGCACAATGTGTAATGAATTGAGCATTTATAGATGGATGAAGCAACTTACAGAGAAATCTGGTGGAGTTTTGCCGCTACTCTTGGCTGTGCCGTCTGTTGTCCTCCACTCAACAGTTATCTCTCCTTGATATCCCTGGGACCTAACCACCAGGAGGCGAGCTATCCCAGACTCCTCAGCAACTCTTATCTATATAAACATGTACAAGAACAGTAAAATATTCTTGCCTGATTACTTAACAACATAAACAAATTTATTAACTGCAATTTCTAAACAAGAGATGCTCTACTGGCTAAAACGGCTCTTATATCAAGAGTTGTCGTCATAAAATTCCCATCAGTAATTCTTTTAAAAAAAATCGAAAAAAAACACACAAAACAACAACATGCACCTACAAAATAAATTTAAACCCCTGACCCATGCTAACAATTTAAACAAGAGGGCCTAGTTCTAATTTGGTTATTTAGGGACTCGAGGCATAACAACTATATAAAATGAGTTTTGACCGCCTGTAGAAGGGCCCCTTTATGCAGGCGGTCAAAACCCATTTTATATAATTGTTGTGCCGCGAGTCCTTAAATAACCATACTAAATTATAACTAGGAGTTGTTTTTAGTAAAAACAGGTCTCCCCCACTGGAGAAAGGGCCATAAACAAGCCAAAAATCATTTAATGGAACACAACGAAGATATGTGCCACTAGGCTTGGTAATGGTCATCCCTTCCAAGTTTCATGGAAATCCAGCTAGGGGATCAGGAGAAGTAGTCGGGCCAAAGCTTGTGTATTAAAACCTTTAAAGGGCCATATCTCCGCCAAAAATCATTCAATGGCAACACAACAATGATATGCGCAACCAAAAGCCGAATGGTGGTTGAGGAGAACTAGTCCGGACAAAGTTTGTGTATTAAAACGTTTAAAGAGCCACAACTCTACCAAATATTCGACCGGAACACAACAACGATATGTGCAACTAGGCTTGGTACTAATCATTCCTGCTTAGTTTCATTGAAATCCAGCCAGGGGTTCAAGAAAACTAGTCTAGATAAAGTTTGTGTATAAGAGGCCATAGCTGTCAACTAGGCCTGGTACTCATCATCCCCTCCAAGATTCGCTGAATTCTGTCCAGGAGTTCAGAAGAGACTAGTGTGGAGAAAGTTTATGAATTAACCTTTAAAGGGCCATAACTCCAATAAAAATCATTCATCCGGAACACGGCAAAGATAAGTACAACCAGGCTTGATACTTATCATCCTTGGCAAGTTTCATTGAAATCCTGCCAATGGCTCGGGAGAAACAGTCCATACAAACCAGAACAAGGGGATGATATGCATAACTCGGCTTGGTACTGATCATCCCTGCAAAGTTTCGCTAAAATCCAGCAAAATGAAGGACCTATCATCTAACAAGGCAAAATACAGCATTTTTAACTAAATCAAAGGCCATAACTCCGGTGCTACAGATTTGATTTGGCTGGTTTTCGAACTTGTCCAAGCTTTCATTACTATTAGTAATCTAGTAAAGCTTGGTAAAGATCAGATGAAAAACAAATGCCCTATCGTCTTAACGAGGCAAAATACAGCATTTAAAAACTAATTCAAGGGCCACAACTCTTTGTTACTGGACCGATCTGGCCGGTTATCGAACTTGTCCGAGAATTCATTGACATTAACAATCTGGTAAAGTTTGATAAAGATCAGATGAAAAATGAAGGCCCTATCGTCTTAACAAGGTAAAAGTTAACGGACGGACAGACAACGGGCAACTCGCCATCCCATAAGCTCTGATGGCCTTTGGCCAGTAGAGCTAAAAAATTGTGTATTCTTTCAAGTACTATATACATGAGAGAGGAAAAAAGTGATTTGTGTTGTAATCAATAGATGGGAGACTAGGAGGATGATTACCTTGATAATAATTTTACATGTTTTATGTAGAAATACAGGTCAGAACTCCTATAAAAAAGTAAAATACTGAAATCTTCTTTTGTGCATAAAAGGTGCTGTGTTTTACTATTTTGTTATTAATCTATACCTTAAAATCCAACAAAATACTGTTTATTTACAAAATTTCAGTATTTTTCATTTGAGTTCCTTTTTTGGGGAAGTCTAGGGTTCACAGGTTCGGAAATATCTACATGAACCATTCTTAAGAAAGAAGGCAGTTCAAGACTTTACATCATATTATCTACAGGAAATAATTTTGGTCTGTTGATTGTCAGCTCTTTCAAAACACAAAATTAAGCAAATAACCTCCCTTACCGTGGGCCTCTCCAATGCTGGAGGTATAAATGGATCATCTGGTCTAGGAGGTATTAAGTTTGTAGAGAATTGTAACAGTCCATTGAGATAGTCATTCTCGTTCATGGTCACTATGGACCGACTGTTGGCCTGGTCCACACTGGCACCACTACTATTGGTACTGCCCGTCTGGCTGTCATCCGTGGTCGTGTTCACCAGGCGGATCTCGTATGTTTCCTGGGACTCTGGCTCATTATCGTCCTTAAGCTGTACCCTAAATGTCTGTAATACAGATAATAGGGAGTTGTTTTTTTAATTACCATTCAGCTCATGTAAGGAACATCTGTTAAGCTTCTATGCTGGATACTAGTATTAATGTCAGAAACTTTTGTTATAGCAGTATCAAATGTTATAATGGAAACTTTAATATCAATTTATCACAAAACATGGTTTCTGGAAGTGTAATAAAGCCATTTATTTCATCTCGAAGTCAGAAAACTTTCATATTTTCACTCATGCTTCAAGTTTTCTCACTTCTCAATGAAATAAAATCTGTTATTCACTCCAAAACAACAAATATCCTCTATGACTTATTTCTCGTAATTAATACACTAGTGTATTACAAATGCAAATGAGGACTTAATCACTGTGTTTGTATACAGTAAAACCTTTATTACGATTTGTTTGCATGGTATATTGTACGATACTTCAGACACCTTAATTATTTATCATTATTTGAAATCTTATTTTCATTAATGCATGTTAGTTACGTTAAATTTGGTTTAAGGTGTAGCATTATTTGTAGGGCGAACGCGTTACAGTCGCGTAACTTAGTCGACAACTTGAGAAAAACAATACGACATCATGATTTCTGTTACAAATTGCCGCCATATATAAGGCAAATTGAAAAACATTAAAGTGAAACTATCACGTCGTAGATGTGTTATGTGATAAACAGAGAATCTTACATTCGTGACTGTGTATTATTGTCTTTAATTAACTCATTGGATAAAAAGATAGGATACTCTGCAGAGCCTCGTATCCTATCATTTTATCCAACTCGTTTATTAAAATCAATAATACACAGTCACTCATGTAAGATCTTCTATGTAATCAACCTTAGTTTTAATGCTGATTAACCTTATTTTAATGCCCGCAAAACTGATTTTTTCAAAGACAAATGCTACAAAACTTATTCCTGTAACAAAATCCCCATATTCTTAAAAGACCAAACTAGGTAGATCAGTTGGTAAGGGGTTGAGCTAGCCTCAGTCACCCTGCCTGCTTTTGATTTCTTCGTTACGCTACGCTACACGGATCCATAACCAGGACCTGGGGAAAATAGGACATTTGAAATCGCCCTAATGTTTTGGGCGATTTTGGCGAAATTTTTAGAGATTCAACGAGACCTTCAAAAAACATATGTTTAAGTTAATTTTAAAAACAATCTTATTTTTAACTTATGAGAAGCAGCAAGTGACGTTAAGAAGTTTAACTGATGCATTAACAATTGACGTTTATTTACAACATGACGTCACACAAACGTCGACTTTATACTCGTGAAAAACGTGCAAATAAATTGTGCTAATCACTAGTGGGCGCTTTAATTGGCCTAATCTGCCCAGACTGATATCTGCAAGTAAGACATATGCATGATACGGTCCAGCTGGCCGAGACTAATGTTGATCTTAAGAGCTACAGACCTCTGCCTCATGTGTGTCTGCCCACATGAATTTGCTTCCTGGTGGAGGCATGTCTGATGGTAAACTTCATCTTATCTCCCTCTGAGGTTGCTGTCCCAATATAACCTAATAAGATGTGTTAACGGGAGGTAAAACATTTAATTTCATTTCTCCCTATTTCAAGCCTAAATCTCCCTATTTCTGAGACCTATCTTCCTACACGGCTTCTCAGAAGCTGCCAGAGACGAGATCATGTTCACCACAATCAGTTATCCACCTACTTTGGTTCGGTCTCCTGCATCAAACACCACCTGTCCAGTAAACTCCACAAAATCTGTCATTGCCAGCACAGCTGCATTCCCATTCACCAGCTGGTAAACAGCCCACGTGACAATGACACGCCCATCGTCGCCACGCTGTCTTGAAACAGTGCATGTGATGTTTGTGTTTTCTGTAGTAGGCAGGGAGGGCTGACATTGTTGGGCGAAGTAGAACAGACCATTGGCATTATCACTCTTCAGTACTGGAAACAGAAATGTAAAATAAAATTCATGCTACTGAAAAAAACTTTTCCCTTAAAATAGTTTTTTTTTCTTTATCTAATTATTTGTTCAACATATCTTTCATCTTGGGAAATAACACTCCGACCTAATTTTTGACACTATTCATTTCAACTTCTATGGCACTGCAACACTATATGGTCCCAAAATGAATATAAACTTTCTAGCTCCAAGCCTCGTTTACATGGATCATGCAAGGGTGAAGCAGTACTCCCCAACTCTGGGTCCTCAACATAAAATCATGAATATTCCAGGATATTCTGTGTTTAAAAATTGTATTTAAGAAATAATAGAGGGCTGGCGTGGCGCAGTCGGTAGCGCGGCTGATTTGTTACCGGAGGCCCCGGGTTCAATCCTCCATGGTGCCACTGAGTTCCGTCGCTGTGTTCTTGGGCAAGACACTTTCCCTCAGCCTCGTCCGTCGGATGGGGACATAAACCGGGCGGTCCCGTGTATCGGTCTATCCTCCAAGCACGTAAAAGAACCATAGGAATCTATTCGATAATAAGAGTAGGGCAGGTTCCCGGATTCCTATGTATCCTTCCCCTCTCTCTGGGGCGCTCTAAATAACCTATACTGTGTTGATGAGCCGTTAAACAATATTCAATTCAATTAAGAAATAATAAATATGTACCTGTGTTTTATCGGTGAATAAAATACAGTTAGGAGTTCGGATGCGTAGTAATTAAATCACGAGTGCGTTAGCACGAGTGATTTAATTACTCGCATCCAAACGATAAAACACAGGTATGTATTTATTATTTCGATTCTAACACAACAATAAAGCCATTGTTTACGCTATTGTTGGGGCACTATATATTATCTCGGAGGTCAAGGTAATCAGGCTGCTATGTTTACAGGCTGTTCCATTGGGCGCTCCCGTATACAAAGTTCTGATTTTCAATACACAAGTAGTCACGTGACAAACAATTAAGTCATTGCTTACGTCATATAGCTTGCGCTGTATGACGTTATTAAACGTTATCACTTTGTTCAAGATGCTTATTAATGTTATATGTACTAATCCATATGATGAGTTTATATCGGGGGTGTGCACGGTTTGGCAGCATGGCAAGTTTGTTGTAATTAACGTTTCATTAAAATTACTGTTGAGTTTGTCTTTGTGACGTATATTTACCAAGTGACGTCATGTAACGTGGCGCTTCCAACGGATGAAATATACGCGGGGAATTAATGGAACAGCTGTGTTTTATCGTAGAATAACATACAGCTGTCTCTCTTCTTTGTGTATATGAAAGAATGCTGAGGTCATGTTAGAATTGTGGTTTAAACACAAGGCATGCTTAACATACTATGAGAAACTTGAATAACAGATGCCATTAAAACAGTGTTTTAATTTTTGTCAACGATACATCTCATTCTCACCTGTAAGTGTCGCAAAGTTGTCAGCTGACAGAGTTGCTCCCCCTTTTGCTGACAACAATTTGATGGTGAAGACTTCGTCGCTTTCTTCCTCTATATCCTGGATACTGCTGATGGTGATGCTACCATTGCGGTTACCGACCGTGTACGTTATATACCCCGATATTGGGGTGACGTCCAGCTTGGCTGGGGTGGAATACAGCTCCATTATTTCACTGAAATGATATATATATATTTATCATGCAGATATTCACTTTTCAAGCTGATAAAGAGGTGATCTAAATTTGGTTGAATGATGTTTTTCGTCTTTTTTAGTACATATGTATTAGGCTATATATGACGATTATTGTTTTCGTAGTGGATGCAGACCACCCACTTTTTCCTGGGAGATTTTTGCTTTATATTTTTGCTTATTAGTATCATGGCAGATTACATAATGACATAATGTTATGTGATGACATAAAATGTCTCAAAGGAAATGTATTTTACTCATTCTATTCAAATAAAATGTATTTTTTCTTCCCCACCATCCCTCTATTAGCTACCAAAATGGCATTAATATTCTTCCTCTCATGAGTGTTTTGCTGGGCATGGAGTGCATTTGCACTACACTTTGCATGTTATTACGCTTTATTAATTTAACACTCAAGAAATTGTTCTCCTTTACTTTAACTAAAATGCTTTCATAAAACAAAACACATTAAATTAAAGGAACTAACCTGCCATTAAACCTCAAAACCATTACTCAAAATTCTATCAAGGTGTTCAGATCATATAATAATGTACATGTGCTGATTAAAAATATAGGTTTATTCACAGGTTTTTAAAATACCGATGACTGAATATGCGTAAAATGAAATTAGGAATTGGTAACTCTCAATTCAAAGCTCTAGTTTTAGGGTTTGGCCTGCCTGGTTAAAGCCATTTATATCCTGTCTATAGAGTTTGGATTCTAAAAATGTGTAAGTTATATACATAATACATACATACATATATATATATATATACCTCGTCATACGGTATACAGTGTACTTCTGTTGTAAAATTTGCCTGTTGATGGCGGGATAGGGACTTTCACAGTCTTAAGGAAAATACCAAACACATAAACAAATGCATCTAATAAACACATAAACAAATGCATCTAATTGAATTCATAACTGACTCGCAGTTCAAACTTTCATTTGTTTTGATCAATTGTTCAGTCAATAGCGGCAACATTTTGTAAAGCTCCTCACATATTTTGACGACAACTGTGATTGTTGTTTACACTTACTCCTCAGTTAGTTTGCGACTGTAAAAGCGTACATCCTGCATGTATCCAGTGAACCGACGAGAGCCCGGGTATATCGACCCCACTGTCATCATGCCCAGATTGTCTATTGTCGACTGAGAATTTGCCATAGACCTGCAGTGTTAAACAGACAAAAAGTCGATAATAAAAAGGCATGCAGATGTAATGAAACATAATTGAAAAGAAATAGAAATTGTAAATAATTTTGTCACATAACATGCGGTGTGGGAGTGTAATAACACCATTCAATATTTTCGATATTCCACTAGTGGTATAACATAACGTTAATGACGTCATGGACGTCACGTGACGTTAATGTACGTTTTCTGACGTAATGTGACGTTATAAGTTGTGTGATAAATAGAATCTAACATTTGTTCTCATTCATTATTTACTAAACTCGTTAGCAAAAATGATATAATGCTCGGCAAGAGCCTCGCATTATATAATTTTTCCAACTCGTTTAATAAATTCAATAATGAATGAGCACTCATGTAAGAACGTTAACAATGAGGTATGATGAGAAAAGACAAATGTGTAAAACCATGAATTATTAATCGAGTCAATACAACACTATTGCAACTACTTATAATAAAGAAAAAGATACAGCAGTGTTACGCTGTACCCTCCATTTATCCCATGCACTAAAACCGAAGAATCGTGTGTTTTTTTATCAAACCATGCAATTACAAATTAGTGATTTGAGCGAGATGGCACCTGAAACAATGCAGGGGTCATGATGAAGAACTTTAATGAGCATGAACAAAAAATGATAAAATGAAACATGAACTTGGTGTGTGTGGTGGGTTCTACCCCTCTAACAGCATCTGCAGTGGCCCTATTCTTTGCCCGGGAACCACACGGGGCATAGGGGAATGAAATGAAATACAATTAACTGTCGCTTACAACAATGATGTTTGTATAGAATTGTACGGTTCCCTGACAACTTCATTATGCTACACGGGACCCTCAATATTAAGCTGGTACCACGTGGCACAGTTGGTAGGACACTTACTTCTCACCAATGCAATCCAGGTTCAATTCCCCAACATGCCCAATCTTGGCATTGTAGATGCGAGTATCTATTCAGATAAGCAGAGTTTCCCCTAGGGCCCTAAGGCATGTCGCATGCTCTGAGATTACACTAATCTCTGTATAACCAGGACTCCAGGAGTATATTTCATGCCCAGTCCATGATATTTAATGTCAAAACGACATGCTTTCGCAATTTTCTGGGGGGTACCCTGGATAAGTGTGTTATCACCTGTTCTCCTTTCTCACATCTAGATCTCTCTTACACCGTGATTTCTAAAAGATATGTACCGTATTTGTCGGCACCTTTTTAATGCTATCTGCACATGTGTGGTAGCAGACAAATATGGTAGCTTGTTTGGTAACTGATGTAAACTAATTAAAGTTTACACATTTTTAATGACTTACCTGGATCCTACCAAGGCACTGTCTATATAGAACTGTACGGTTTCCAGGTAAACTGTGACCACTACATGATGCCACATGGTGTCCTCTATGTTACGCTGGTAAACAACCGACTGGAACGCATTCTCCTGTTGAGAAAATGGGGAACCATTCAAGTTCATTGATGAATTTAATGATCTTATCATACATTAAGAGAATGACTCGGACATGAACCATAAAGAGAATATGACATGAAAAGTATTGTACCCACATATTTTCCTGCTAATATATTAATATAGAAATTCCTATCAATGGCAGCCCTATTTTAAAAATATTAGCATCTACATCAATTTTTTAAAACTTTTAACAGATTCCTCCTTCAATCACTTGTGTTGCCGGTAATTGCAAGTGGAGTAACCCCCAGTAAGCTATGTTTTCAATAGGTTTTCCTTATGTTCAATACCAGATACCTATATAATACATGAGTAGCAGTTTTAAACTATGAATACTTTATGACAATGGATATACATGTATATACAATAATTGACTGGATTTACCACTAACAATAATCATGCTTTATACATGTAAGGACCACTACACCATTCTATACTTTGTGTATAGTAGTGCTCAAGGCTTGTAAAGGTCACCATACCATGCTATACTTTACATATACTAGAGCTCATGGCTTGTAAAGGTCACCATACTATTCTATACATTATATATACTAGTGCTCATGGCTTGTAAAGGTCACCATACCATTCTATACGTTATGTATACTAGTGCTCATGGCTTGTAAAGGTCACCATACCATTCTATATGTTATGTATACTAGTGCTCATGGCTTGTAAAGGTCACCATACCATTCTATACGTTATGTATACTAGTACTCATGGCTTGTAAAGGTCACCATACTATTCTATACGTTACATATACTAGAGCTCATGGCTTGTAAAGGTCACCATACCATTCTATATGTTACATATACTAGAGCTCATGGCTTGTAAAGGTCACCATACCATTCTATACATTATGTATACTAGTGCTCATGGCTTGTAAAGGTCACCATAGCATTCTATATGTTATGTATACTAGTGCTCATGGCTTGTAAAGGTCACCATACCATTCTATACGTTATGTATACTAGTGCTCATGGCTTGTAAAGGTCACCATACTATTCTATACGTTACATATACTAGAGCTCATGGCTTGTAAAGGTCACCATACCATTCTATATGTTACATATACTAGAGCTCATGGCTTGTAAAGGTCACAATACCATTCTATACGTTATGTATACTAGTGCTCATGGCTTGTAAAGGTCACCATACCATTCTATATGTTATGTATACTAGTGCTCATGGCTTGTAAAGGTCACCATACCATTCTATATGTTATGTATACTAGTGCTCATGGCTTGTAAAGGTCACCATACCATTCTATATGTAACATATACTAGTGCTCATGGGTTGTAAAGGTCACCATACCATTCTATACATTATGTATACTAGTGCTCTTGGCTTGTAAAGGTCACCATACCATTCTATATGTTATGTATACTAGTGCTCATGACTTTTAAAGGTCACCATACTATTCTATACTTAACATATACTAGTGCTCATGGCTTGTAAACGTCACCCCATCATTCTATACTTTACATACACTAGCTTTATAAATACTAGTGTGCATGGCTTGTAAAGGTCACCATACTATTCTATATTTGTTACATATATTAGTGCCCATGGCTTGTAAAGGTCACCATACTATTATATATTTGTTACATATATTAGTGCCCATGGCTTGTAAAGGTCACCATACTATTATATATTTGTTACATATATTAGTGCCCATGGCTTATAAAGGTCAACATACTATTCTATATTTGGTACATATATTAGTGCTCGTAGCTTGTAAAGGTCACCATACCTTTACATAGTTTGCATATACTAGCATGCATGGCTTGTAAAGGTCACCATACCATTCTATATTTATATATACTTGTGTTCATGACTTGTAAAGGTCACCGCACCCTTCTATACTTTACATATACTAGTGCACACGGCTTGCAAAGGTCAACATACCAATCTATATTTGCATATACTAGTGTTCATGGCTTGTAAAGGTCACCGCACCCTTCTATACTTTACATATACTAGTGCACACGGTTTGCAAAGGTCAACATACCATTCTATATTTGCATATACTATAGTGTTCATGTCTTGTTATTTGCATATACTAGTGTTATGGCTTGTTAAGGTCACCCCACCTTGTAAAGGTCACCATACCATTCTAGTTTGTTACATATATTAGTGCCCATGGCTTGTAAAGGTCACCATACTATTCTATATTTGTTACATATATTAGTGCCCATGGCTTGTTAAGGTCACCATACCTTGTAAAGGTCACCATACCATTCTAGTTTGTTACATATATTAGTGCCCATGGCTTGTAAAGGTCACCATACCATTCTAGTTTGTTACATATATTAGTGCCCATGGCTTGTAAAGGTCAACATTATAATCTGTACTAGTGCTCATGGCTTATAATGGTAACCACATCATTCTATACGTTACATACACTAGTGCTCATGGCTTATAATGGTAACCACATCATTCTATACGTTACATACACTAGTGCTCATAGCTTATAATGGTAACCACATCATTCTATACGTTACATACACTAGTGCTCATGGCTTATAATGGTAACCACATCATTCTATACGTTACATACACTAGTGCTCATGGCTTATAATGGTAACCACATCATTCTATACATTAATATGCACTGGTGCTCATGGCTTATAATGGTAACCACATCATTCTATACGTTACATGCACTTGTGCTCATGGCTTGTGGGTGAGAACATTAGTTTCAGGTTGATAGTGCCCTATTGTTTGGGGCGCTTGTTTCAGCCAAAAGTTTTTTGGACTTTTTAGACAAAGTTCATCTAGTACCTAAATAAGTTTTATATCAGTGACAGACATTTTTAGTGATAAATACAAATACTTTCCTTTTCAAAATCGGTTAAGAAATACACATTTCATGCGCGGAAGCTGTTTTTGATGGGGCAATTCTGCTGTTACATATATTTTTTAGAATTTTTACCTAAAAATGGTTTTAAATTGTTGGATATACGTAAATAAGACACCCTGAAAGTTTTATAGCAAAATATGAACTTCAAGACTAACTGAAGTCATTTGAAATTTCTTAATTTTCTGCTGTCACACCAACAAGGAATTTATATGAGAAAAAACACATCAAAAAATCATTTGGGCTGGAAAATATCTATATCTCAACCAATTTTTAAAAGTAAGGTATTTTTTATTTACCACTAAAAATAAAAGTTCTTATGATATATAATTAATGTACATATTATTTAAATTGCTCAAGCTACTGCAGAAAAACCTTTGGCTGAAACAAGCGCCCCAAACAATAATATTTGTTAATCTATAACTAGAACGGCAAATATTAAACTAGTAGAAAATGTGTCCATGCATGGGACATATTGCATGCACTGCTTTGGCACTGTCAGTCGCATACATTATTCAATTAAGTGTGTAAGTATAATTGAGCAAGAAAAATAAATCATTCACATTGGCATACTCATGGTTTGAACATATTACTGTCATATACCGAGGTGAATGTCATTAACACTTACCTGTAAATGCACTTGTATATGAAGTTTGAAAGCTGTATGCCTTACATGGAGTAAATGACAATGAAATATTGAACGTAAAACTTTTAATTAACGAAGTGCAAAGAGTGGGTGAATGTCATTTTTATTGACCGACTTTTTGTAGAAAAATATTGCTGTCATGTAGATGTGGACGATAAACTTAAATGTTTATTTTTTTAACAGACGGGACAGATCGGTCGGACAAGGGTAACACTATATGCACTGTCACTTTCGTGGTGGGGCACAACAATTACGAAGCTAACACTGATCAGCATGCAGGAATATAATTATTATTGCATTTATATGAAAATGGTTAATATATCATAATAATCTACCCTGAACAGTGTCAGTGGTACAACAACAACAACAGACTGTGGCAGAAAATTAGACGTATTAATTCATAGACAGTGAGCTTGTTATAGAAGCAGTCTGTTTTAAATTCATATTTAGGCAGTACACACATAATATGATTAATGAAACGATTTCATATTGGCCCAGTTATTGGTCCAAATTGGCCCCAGGCCGAAGGCTGCAAGCCAATATGAGTCAGTGGACAATAACTCGGAAAATATGAAAACAATTATTTAATAAAATTTTATTAATTAGCTTCCACTACTGTCAGTAGAATTTTATTTTAAGACATGATTTGCATTTATTTATAGTAGCGTTAATTTCATTTATATTTTGATAAACGAGCACGAATGACATCACTTAAAGCTTGTATTGGCAAGTTTCTTTATATTGGCCTTGTTTTTTCATATCAGTTGATTTCCAGTTCGTATTGGCTGAGTTTGCGTTGTATTATGTGTAGAGTTTCTAGTAAAACACGGCTAATATAGTTTAGTTAATTAATAATTAGGGATACAGATTCACGAACATTTTGGAACACAGTGAAAAATGACCAGTCTGAAATATATAAATTTATATTTGTTAAGTTCAAAGGACAGTCTGTAAGCAAACGATATTCGTAAGTACATTAGTTAGAAGTAACATGTGATCATATGTATCACGTGGTAGCTAATTATACAAGAGTTCATGCAGTTGAGGATTATTGTGGTAAATGACCACGCAGTGAAGTGGTCATTTTAATAAGTCATTCGAGGTTTGGTTTTCAAGCAAGACACATCACTATACAATAACACCTAATTGGAAAAGTACAACGATGCACGTTATAGTTTGTCTACGAGCAGTTTGATGCGACACGTGGCGAAATAAAAGATAAGTTTTGTTATATACCTGCTTTTATACGAGCTATATATAGTTCAGTTGTTACAAAGTGTAACAATTAGCAAATTTATTCGTGCTTTCGAGATAACTTCGCTGCAGTATTTAATGCTTTGAAATAAAGCGGGGAGTAATATGTGTGTTATGAATTATTTTAAAAGAGTGATGTTTAATACACTTCTCGTCTTAGCCTGCACGTGGTTGGCAGGTATACCATGTTTGCAAATGTTATAATAGTATATAAGGCAAGTGTGGGCATTGTCTTGCAACGCTTGTTTGTGCAGTTTCGTCTTTATTTTGATCATGTGTTGGAGAAATGAAAATTACATTATTTGTGTTATTAACAAAACACGTAGGGAAGTCCCCCATTAAATGTGTTAGTTGATTGTAAAATTTTGGAGAACTCAAACTTTCTATACATATTTCAAAACGCCATCCGACATAAAATAATTATAGTTTGAATATATGCTTTGTGGGCGATATCACTGACGTTTCGGTGCCTGTTTAGAACCTTATGTTTGTGTATAGAGGTAGCCATATTATAATGAAGAGTATTGGCGATGACTCTTTTTAACAAGGCAAGTTTGCATACATTTAGTTTTGATCATTTTCAGAAATCTGTGCTAAGATGATGTGATATGTTATGTAGAAGTTCGCTGAAAAGTACAGTACACTGAATGAAAGATACAACAATAAATGGGAAGTATTTTTTTGTTTATAAAACCTTTTATGAATCTAGTCTGTTGGGCATATATTTGAAGCTATTGGGCACATTCAAATATGTTAGACATACACTAGATCCTTTTAGGCATAATATTCAAAGATGTTGGGCATATTCGAATACGTTAGACATTTACTTAAGAGCCTGTTGGGGAATATATTAGATGCTGGTCACCTTAGAATACCTTAGACATATAATAGAGCCTACTGGGAATATATTCGAAGCTGTTGGGAACATTCGAATACGTTAAGACATATACTAGAGCATTTTGGGGAATATATTCGAGCATGTTGGGAAATGTATTCAAACCTGCTGGGCATATTCAATCTGCTAGGCTTATACATGAGCATATTGGGGTATATATTCGAAGGTGTTAGGCAGATACTTGAGCCTGTTGGGTATTATATTCGAAGCTAGTGGACACAGTCGTAGATGTAAAGCAGATACTAGAGCTTGTTGTGATATACATTCAAAGCTGTTGGGCATATTGGAAGCAATTAGGCATATACTAGAGCCTTCCGAGGCATATATTCAAAACTGTGGGGCATACTGGAATCCGCATATGCTAGCCTGGATGGGCAGATGAGAGCGTATAGTTCTTAGTGTTACTTAAGTCGGAGTGGTCTCTGTTGTATCCTAACTCAGCTTTTCCAAGCGAGTCAACCATTCTGTATAAAGAGGTTATATTATCGACTGACTATGTTTACAAGTGATCAGACACCAAGTTTTAACCTGTTAGGTGTTCATTTATCTGATATTAAGGGTGTTCATTTATCTGATATTAAGGGTGTTCATTTATATATTAAGGGTGTTCATTTATCTGATATTAAGGGTGTTCATTTATATATTAAGGGTGTTCATTTATCAGATATTAAGGGTGTTCATTTATATATTAAGGGTGTTCATTTATCTGATATTAAGGGTGTTCATTTATATATTAAGGGTGTTCATTTATCTGATATTAAGGGTGTTCATTTATATATTAAGGGTGTTCATTTATCTGATATTAAGGGTGTTCATTTATATATTAAGGGTGTTCATTTATCTGATATTAAGGGTGTTCATTTATATATTAAGGGTGTTCATTTATCTGATATTAAGGGTGTTCATTTATCTGATATTAAGGGTGTTCATTTATCTGATATTAAGGGTGTTCATTTATATATTAAGGGTGTTCATTTATCTGATATTAAGGGTGTTCATTTATCTGATATTAAGGGTGTTCATTTATATATTAAGGGTGTTCATTTATCTGATATTAAGGGTGTTCATTTATATATTAAGGGTGTTCATTTATCTGATATTAAGGGTGTTCATTTATCTGATATTAAGGGTGTTCATTTATCTGTTATTAAGGGTGTTCATTTATCTGATATTAAGGGTGTTCATTTATATATTAAGGGTGTTCATTTATCTGATATTAAGGGTGTTCATTTATATATTAAGGGTGTTCATTTATCTGATATTAAGGGTGTTCATTTATCTGATATTAAGGGTGTTCATTTATCTGTTATTAAGGGTGTTCATTTATCTGATATTAAGGGTGTTCATTTATCTGATATTAAGGGTGTTCATTTATCTGATATTAAGGGTGTTCATTTATCTGATATTAAGGGTGTTTATTTACCTGATATTAAGGGTGTTCATTTATCTGATATTAAGGGTGTTCATTTATCTGATATTAAGGGTGTTCATTTATCTGATATATCTGATATTAAGGGTGTTCATTTATCTGATATTAAGGGTGTTCATTTATCTGATATTAAGGGTGTTCATTTATATATTAAGGGTGTTCATTTATCTGATATTAAGGGTGTTCATTTATCTGATATTAAGGGTGTTCATTTATCTGTTATTTCGGGTGTTCATTTATCTGATATTAAGGGTGTTCATTTATCTGATATTAAGAGTGTTCATTTATCTGATTTTAAGTATATAATCACAATCAGTAAAAGTCATATAATTGCACGTTCGAAACAGTTGGGTAGTTACATATGAAGCTGTGGTGACATTATAGGTTCGAAAACGCTGGACAGTTACATGTTTTAATCCACTGGGTAGTTAGCATGTTGAGGCCGATGGCTCGTTGCATTTTTGAAGCTGCTTGGTAAGTGTATGTTTAAAGTCGCCGGGCAATGCCGATGCTCACTTACACGTTTGAAACTGCATGGTAGTTGCAGGTTTAAAGCTGCTGTACAATCACACGTTTGACACCGTTGGTAGTTGCGTGTTTGAAACCGCTGGGTAGTTTCATGCTTGAATTTGCTGTGAAGTTATAGGTTCGAAAACGCTTGGTAGTTAAAATTTTGACAACGCTGGGTAGCTGCATGTTGAAGCCACTTGTCAGTTGTATGCTTGAAACCACTTGGTAATTAGATGTTTAAAGCCACTGGGCAGTTGCATGTTTTAAACCGCTGGGTAGTTGCATGTTTAAAGCCTCTGGGTAGTTGCATGTTTAAAGCTGCTGGGCAGCTGCACGTTTTAAATTGCTTGGTAGTTGCATGTTTAAAGCCGCTGGGCAGACATATGTTTAATGCCGTTTGGCAGTTGCGTATTTCAAATTACTGGGTAGGTATATGTTTAAAGATGTAGGGCGGTTACATGTTTGAACCCGCTTGGTGATTGTATGTTTAAAGCAGCTGGGCATTTGTAAGTTTGAAGCCGCTTGGTGATTTATGTTTAAAGCCGCTGGGCATTTGCATCTTTGAAACCGCTGGTCAGTTACATGTCTGATGCTGTTTGCCAGTTGTGTGTTTGAAATCGCTGGGTAGTTGTATTTTCAAAGCTGCTGAGCAGTTATATGTTTGATGCCGGAATTTGAATTTGAATTGTTACTAGAATTTTATGACATTAACACATACAGTTGTACATTAGTTCAATTGTTCACCAAATCTAGTAGAATCGACGTGAGCGGTAGCTAGCATATTTCACTACCGCTCATGAACAGTTTCAATCAGACTGCAATATTTCGTATTTCGCAATATTTCGTATGTGTCATGCTTGGCCATTTCCAAAGGTCCATTATCATACTCTTTTTTTCAGAAATGTCCTACCAGATCTGATACCCTGTGATGAAAAGTTACCGAATGTTATTTTGAATTCAAAACCGAAGAAAGACTTTAATATACATATATATATATATATGGAACAGACAATACTTTATCAAGTATTCGATGGTTATACAAGTTCTTGATTTGTCGTTATGTGTACTCAGTTTGACGACTTAAATAAATGTAACAAGAAGTATTGACCAGAGCATTGAAAACATACCAGTTAAAATTCGTTACAAATGTTATTTATTCTAGGGCCAGAGAAATCCACTATTTGTTTTGATACAAACAAATTTGATTTGCATAGTATGATGCGAGGTGGGGCTACATTTGTTGCAACTAGTGGTCTTTAGTTAATGATCGTGTTTTTAAGAAAAACGGCAGGTTTGAAGTTTGAATCTGCAATACACACATATGTGGTAGAGATGATGATGTTCGAAGACGTGTTTCTCTCAATTTAGGAATTTGATTGGTACATAGTGTGCCCGTTCCTTATTTCAAGATCGAAAATGTCTTGCTTCAAATGCAAATCACACCCATGTTGTCTTGTTTAGTTTATTATGTCATTCAATATTAAATACTATTAATACTGAAATAATAAGATGCAGCAGTTGAGTCCGTTGAATAGTCTAAAATATAAATATTTTATAATTGTTAAGAGTTTACGAATTAAATTATAAACTCGCTTCTCATCACGACTCTGCCGGTCATACCCAAGCTCGGCATTTTAAGTGAGGAAGTACAGTGGTTTCCCACTCAAACACCTGAAGTATAGTGGTTTGCCACTCAAACACCTGACAGTGGTTTGCCACTCAAACACCTGGTTTATTTTTGAAGATTTACTAGGTTTTCACCAGGTTCTCAGTTTCCCTCAGGTTGTCATTCGTCCCATCGAGTGATTTGTATAAGCTGTGTGGCGTTTTTTGTAACTGATAAAAAACTTTCTATGTTTGTAAATAATTGTTCTTAAATAGATTAATCTAGGATAAGAACAAATATTCAATGAAAAATGTTACACTTTAAACGTAAGGTCTCTGTACTACCATGAACTTGTGGGTGGGGCGGTATCTCGGATCCTGGTCATGTAAGCAGATGATGCGAAGCAGTGGATATAAGCATACACAAATGGACATGCGATATAAACAGACAGAAAGTGACATGCACAAATGATTGATAAAACATTTTACAATAGCTAACAAACCTGAACTCCCTGTAACAGAACACAGAAGATAAGTTTATAAAAAAGTAAAATGAAACAGTCACTGAAAGAAGATTAATAATCAACTTTTTATTTATTCAAGCATTTTATAATAAGCAGAAAGAAATTGATTCGAGCATCATTTCAAAACAAGCAGACGAAATAAACTATCAGTAAAATTCAAAACAAAGCTAAAGCAAGTATGGATAGCTTCAAACTAAACATAGAGTAAGTTAGTCTCTATCATCCAGACACATTCAAGCTGACTGCGAGTGCTAGCTAGCATCTGGACTAGTGGTTCATTAAAATGTTTGACCGACAGAAAGTGCACGTTGTATTACGTGCAACATTGGTTCCAATGGGATGTGTGTACGTCCTTATTAAATAAACAATAAACTTCTTTTTTTTTGTAGTTTCTAAAAACATAATAATCTATATTATAAAGAAGATTAATAATCAACTTTTTATTTATTCAAGCATTTTATAAGCAGAAGAAATTGATTCGAGCATCATTTCAAAACAAGCAGACGAAATAAACTATCAGTAAAATTCAAAACAAAGCTAAAGCAAGTATGGATAGCTTCAAACTAAATATAGAGTAAGTTAGTCTCTATCATCCAGACACATTCAAGCTGACTGCGAGTGCTAGCTAGCATCTGGACTTGCGGTTCATTAAAATGTTTGACCGACAGAAAGTGCACGTTGTATTACGTGCAATATTAGTTCCAATGGGATGTGTGTACGTTCTTATTAAATAAACAATAAACTTCTTATTTTTTGCAGTTTCTAAAAACTTAATAATCTATATCATAAAATGAGGCTTAATATTTAATTTTTAGAATTAATTGGGATCCGCTGACTTTGTTAGGGGAGATTTTATTACACAACATTGCGCATAACGACATATAATGTTTGATGTCGTCATGACCTAGGGAGTGATTCCCATAACAAACTGAAGTTGACCAATCAGCGGATGATGACAGTTTTTTGACAAACCTCGTTTTGATGAAATTTTAAAGAAGCTTTTCTCCAGACCATCATCATCTGGACTTCTTTGAGGTCTCGCGAGAGGTCTGGATGATCGAGACTAAGAGTAAGTAAGCCATTTATAAATAATACATGATATTATGATACAGCTAGGGTTAATATGTACATACATGTACATGGTTTATAATACACAATCTTGCTCCATGTCAAATTTGAACAAACTTCAAGCATTATTTTGCCAGAAGAACTAACAAATGGCATTTTACCAATAAAATGTTTTATCAATGTGAGACAATATACAACTAAATGTGTGCACATGTATGCACATAATATGCTCTACTTGTCGAAAGAATATACTGTAGCGTGAGGGTGATACAAGCTACTTCACAAAACGAAAAAGAAATATCCGAATAAATGTAATATCCATTAAAAAACACATATTCTGTTTTTCAATGGTCTGGTATGTGGGAATGGAAACAGGAAGTTGGAGTTGCCATGGACGGTAGGCAATAAGAGATGGGCAATGGGCAATGGGCAATGGGCAGTGAGCCAAAAGAAATCAGGGCAGGAAAAAAAAAATCAGAGTTACTACTCCTACGTAATATTTGAATGGTCAAATTGATAGATTGTTAAAGAATTTATCTGAATTTCTACTCTCTATTTTCGTGCCCTGGGAATAAGGGCAGGGAAGGCAAGGGGCAGGTGAGGGATTATGGAAATCTGCAGTTCTGTGCAAGACAGCCTGTGGGTTGTGAAATGGGGTAGCTGGTAGAGGGATTCAGAACCCCTTACTTCATATCTCCAAAGGAAAACCAAATTTTCTGGCTCCATAAGCAGCATTACCGGTCTCCATTCAAATCAAGATAAACTTAAATATTAACTTCCATACATTTCTGTTCACTTACATTAGATCCTGTGATAGAATAACCGAAAACCAGCTGTGCCTGTAGACTGCTAGTCACCATTCTCAGTGTGTAGAAATGGCGGGAACCATCCGGGTTAGTCTTGGCCAGGATATAGCCATCAGTGTTGGCGAAGGGCTGTACCCAGGCACACAGGGTGAAGCCCTTAGGCGTGTCTTCATATGGAGGTTGGTATATGGCGGCGACCGATATGTAGGATGCTAATAATTACAAAATAACTGTTAGGAAACAACATTAAAACTATTAACTGCTATTATATGAAGACAAAACCAAAAAGATGGAAAAACGGTTAAATTTGTTTCTTATTTATTGCTAAACAATATCAGCACCATTCATTTATAGTTTATTTAGGCAATTCTTAAACCGATGCTGAATTTGCCAAACAGGCATCTCAAGCAATTGTCTTAACCATATGGGCTAACATGAAAATCAGACAGAGAAGCTATGGTATCAAAATATGTAAAAAAAAGAAAGAAAAGAAATCTGCAGTCTGTTAGTCTTGGAAACATCATAATTAACAATTCAAACAAAAATACTTAATACCTGAAACACCTGTGAAGGACACAACATGTGTTCCAGTTCCAAGTCTGCGCTTGCTGGGTACCAACGTGAAAGATGCCGGTATATTACCCAGAAATAAGAGATCATACACGGGTGGTAGTCCCCCAGCGACCTTGTCTGAGTACACCTCCCACATCACCTACAACAACAAGTGTAATCAAGGTCATCAGCACTTTTTCCCAAATATTATATTTCTCATTATCTTACTTGGAACAGTAAAAATATATGCATACATATCGAACCCTAAATCAGGTCACTGCTAACCAGCATTAGAGCATTATGATAATTAGGTGTGACTATATCCAAATCATGGAGTTTGGAGATCATAGAATTAACATTATTCTAACTTCTGATATATTATTTTTGATGCAGTGAAATGTGAATAATATAATGTTCTATATCAAATATCTATTTGCACTAAAACGAAGAGAAATTGTATTAAGTTTTAGTTAATCAAAGCAGAGAAAGATGGGAATAAAAGACAAGATTACACATAAGTGGAGCTTTGTAGAGCGCTGTGGTCTAGTGGTAGAGCGTTGGACCCATGATCCACAAGTCGTGGGTTCGATCCCTGCCATAACCACATGTGTTGTATCCCTGAGCAAGACACTTTATCTGCATTGCTCAGTACTGGTTCTACCCAGGAAGACAATCAAGAAGCACCTTAGAAGCAAATCGCTTACAACAGGTATAGAATACATTAAGTTAAAAAGTTGCAGACGCACCCTGCGAGACATTTTCACATAAACAAAATGAACTTGTTTGACACAGCCTTGATAATGCCATTCATATCTGGCAGATGCAAATCTCACCTCAACAGGTCCGAAAATCCCCATCCGTCTCTCCACACTGAAACTGACTTGTGTAGAGCTGGCCATGCCGGGATAGTAATCTTCCGCCACACTGCGCTGCTGGGAATCAATCGGGAAACCAAACCTCCCGTTGGGATCGTTACTCGCCAGGATCGTTACCATGGCACTTGCGTCAACATCACCAATTTTGGCCAAGGTAATGTCCTTTCTGCCGTCAAACACTGGAATTGAGATATATAAATAAGTGGGAGTACTGTCATTGTTGTTCTACTAAAATGTGTTTTACTTTTCAGCGCACTAAGAATTTCGCAAGCAATCAAGCAATATTGAGTATTAATATTCTAGTAATTATATTTATGTATATGAAAGCATTTGACAACCAATTTTCAAAATACACTGTCCTGTTTAATTGGGATGACAGTAGGGTAAGTGTGAGGTTTGGTGCACGCTAGAACCTGATTTAAACCCCCAGCGGCCTTTTTGCCACTGACCGTTCCAAGGCGGTAGCCCTACTGTCGACCCTTTTTGTGTTTGTGACGTCTTATGCCTTTATTATTACTATTGCCATTCTTGTTTGTCTTTTCGTGTTTTGGGGTTTACTGTGTTCTGTGAAAGCTGCATTTCCTGTTCGATTTTTATACTTACTTTTATATTAAAGCAAAGATTTGGATCTGTGCATGAAATTTCATTTTAAATTTCTGAATATAGCTTCATCATATAGCCTAAACAAGTACAGGGCCCTTGTTCAGCCTTATCAGAAGGGGACCGGGGATGATAGAATGGGGAGAAAAGGCGGTATTTTTTCTATAACGAATAAAATAATGTCAACTTAAATAGGGAAAAAACACCTTTTGGCAGCGGCATGGAGCTGAAAGTTGGCCCCAAAATAAGATGACCGAGAGCAAGTCAATCGGTATGAATAAACACTAGACGGGTGTTCTGCAGAACACATGCGTCACCTGTCAGTGCTTTGTCAGTATAACAAGGTTTTTTGGACCCAGGTAAATGACCTTGACAAAACTGGCCTGACTAAAGATTTTGTGAATAAAAAAATAAGTATATAACCCATATAATGACCTTCAGTGTGACCTTGACCTTTATATTTTGGTATGGCCATGTCGATGTCATGATGAGTATATATTGAAAGTCTGATGAAGAAATATCAAGAAATGAGAAAGTTATAGCAAACGTTAAGTTTTCGTGAAGAGAACATGAGTATTTAACCGATATAATGACCTTCAGTGTGACCTTGACCTTTATATTTTAGTCTGGTCATGTCGATGTTGTCATGATGAGTACATATTGAAAGTTTGATGAAGAAATATCAAGAAATGAGAAAGTTATAGCCAACGTTAAGTTTTTGTGACGGACTGACGAAAAGGCGACACAAAAATTGCATCATTCGTAGAATTGACAATCTAACATAGTTTATTAAAATACACATGCTGACTGGTTATTGAGGCGGTATTAAAATTCCTATCAATACCCTTGATGTGACGTCTGTTAACTGTGTAGATGTCATTTTATTAAATTTTATATGTTAGAAAACACTGAAAACAAAGATTACATTATTTTACAGAAAGGCTATAATGTTCGAACAAAAAAATTTAATTGTTAAATACAGGATGAACCTGCTAATTTTCTTCTTCTTTTGAGGTTGAGTGATGGGATGGGCATACAATGTCAGTTGTGAGAAAAAAAATTCTCAAAGGACAAAATATGATAAGGGGGTATTTTGGCCTCCAATATATTCAAAATGCAAAAATATCATATTTACATATAATCTGTTGTGCATATTGAAGTAAATTGATCATATTCTATCTTCAAAATATATTTTTATTTATTTTATTTATCTAGAAGATTTAATACGGTCTAAAAAAACGGTATTTTCGGTAATTTTGTTAGATTTTGTAGATTTTGGACATTTTTGGGCAAGATTTTGATCCTAAAAATATGGAGCACACACAGTTTTTTGGCTGAGGATACATCCCTATCAAGTACCTGTTTCAACAAAAAATCAACTGTGCTCGAGGGTGCGCTCTGTATTTCCAAGACCAAAACCGATCGAAACCTGCTGAAAATGAACAAAAATGTCATTTTTTGAAAGAAAAAGCCTTTTTTGTGAAGCTCTTAAACTCATTTCGAGCCTTCAAACGTACTTGTAATGAGTTTTAATATTGATTCAGTTCATTTGTAGCTAAATTAGACTTGTGCATTAAAACTTTCAATATTGGGTGCCAATTTTGTCCCTTATCATACCTAGTCCTTTATCATGTTCAATCTCTCGAAAAAATTGTGTATTATATGGAAGGCCATATCTGAAAGCTGGCAGCCAGCTATATTATTCACTGTCTGTTTTAAATTCTGAGCCAGCGGTAAATTTGGAAAGTTCCATAATAAATCACCTATTTCTGTTTTATAATATATAACTGGCTGATCCCAATTAGGCCTAGAATGCAGGAGAACACATCAGTAAACTCTTGTTTCAATTTTTGTAGAGGGAGCATGCCACGGGACTCCCCTAGCATAATGTAACGGGTTAACTGACACGGCTGCGAGTAGAATAGCTTGCTGCTAAAAATCCATGCCAGATAATAAATATTTTCAGCAAGTTTATATTTTGAGAGCTCAAAACCTGATGTTTTGGACTTCAAAACATTAACCCACGTCTTAACTAGGGCTCTTGGTATTGATGATCTTCAAGTCCCGCAATATAAATCCACTAAAAATGTCTTACTTCTTAAGCTAAATGATCTCAACCTTGCAAGTGTCACATGCTATATAAATGATACTAAAAAGGCACATATCACTGTTTAAACCAAGACAACAGGGTTTTTACCTTCTACGCCGGTCAGTTTAATAGTGAAAGTATTATCCATTTCTGGGTCATTGTCCACACGTGCAGTTAAGGAGATATACTGGTTTCTCTCCCCTTTATTGAACTGTACTTTGAGATTCTCAGCCGCAGTGAAGTCGCCGCCATTCAAAACTTTCTGATTGGTCGGACTGAAGAATAGCTCGTAGAAGACATACACACCACCAAATGTACCTCCATCTCGCACTATACTGAAATAGTTTCCAGTGGGAATTAATTAATGATAACAATACGTGAACATTTAAGCAGTAGGACTATAACACAATACAACAGACACTTCCTTAGCAACTAACCTCTCGTATTATGCCTAAATATCCAACCTGCAACATTACGAGTTTTAGTTACGAGAGCATTTTGTCCTCTAATTTTGAGCAGTTCAAACTAGAAATGTAAAATTGAATATAGAATGCTGTTTGTTCAGTAAGTACCATTAGAACGGAGTTGAACTGCTGATTAAAGGATAAACAACAGCTTAGCCGTCCCAGGGGGAGGATACATAAGAATCCCTTTCTTCCAATATCAAGTAAGATTCAATATTGTTCTTCACCATGCTCAGAAAAATACTCTAATACACGAGTGACAATCCTGGATTTGGTCCCCATCTGATGGAATGAATGAATGGTGTTTTACGGTACACCGACACATAAATAGGTCATATTGTATGCAAAAACCAATGAAAGATGAAGAAATGAAGTAGTAATTGAAAATTAATGTAAATGTATAAACTTAAGATAAAACTATTTACAAATAAGGAATGATATGGTAGTAATATAAACTATGTAGGTAAATCCACAAAAGTCCGTCAACGGGTATATAAATAAGTAAATATATATAAGAACATATTATAATGATTTATATAGAACAAAGACAAGACTAAAATCTATAGTTTCAAATAACTCGATCTTTCATAGTATTAACATTGTAGTACCTTTGACGCATAGGATCAAAGTCTACACATTCCAACAAGATGTGTTTGACCGTTAATGGTGCAAAGCAGGGTATACATTCTGGTAATTGCTCACCTTGTAATAAATATGAATGAGTATAACGTGTATGCCCTATCTTGCACCGGGCTAGGACGACTCCTTCTCGATGAATGGGTCTACTAGAAGAATGCCATTCTCCGAGTAACGGTTTAATTGAATGGAGTTTATTGTTAACTGACAAATCCCAAGCTGACAAACCTAATGCTGCTTTAGCAGCACTATCAGCTCTATCATTACCACGTATTCCTACATGGCTTGGAAGCCAGTAGAAAATAATAACGTTATCAACTATAAGAGAATTGTACTTTTGTAAAAGTTGAAGCACAACTGGGTTATTATGTTTCATATTACCCAGGGCTTGAAGAGATGAAAGGGAATCAGAAAAGATTACAAAATGGTCATCATCAGATTCCTGAATATAGGTTAAGGCAAGTTCAATTGCCTTATTAGTTCAGCTGAAAAGATAGAGGCCTTGTCCGGCAGACGGCTTTTTATGCTGTGTTTGTGAACAACAGCTGCTGCAGCTACCTTATCTCCATCTTTAGAACCATCTGTGTATATAAGTTGAAAGTTACTGTATTTCGATTTAATTCCATTAAATTTGCTTTGAAAGACAGTAGAGTCTGTACTGGATTTGTTACTTTCAAAGATCAAAAATAATGGTTGGTGTTCCAAAGTTAACGGTGGAATTTGTGGTACTTTGTACTTGGCAATCAAATTTAGGTCGATTTTAGTGTCTCTTACTTTTGGTTTACTACGAAGACCAAATGGTCGAATGGCCTTTGGTTTTCGATCAAAAAGAGGTTCAAAACTAGGATTAAAAACTGTATCGAAAACTGGGTTTGAAGGGTTAGATTGTAATTTAATGGCATATTGAAGGGCCAATTTGTCCTGTCTATGAGATAGTGATGATTCGTTAGCTTCAACATAGACTTCCAGCTGGTGACGTACGAAAGGCACCTAAGGCAAGTCGTAATCGTTGATTATGTATAGGATCGAGCATCTGCAAGTATGACTTGCGAGTCAATCCATATACTATTGAGCCGTAATCCAGCTTGGATCTGATAAGAGATCTATAAAGTTGTAAAAGTACTTTACGATCCGCTCCCAAATTAGTGTTTGCAACAACTTTTAAGTAAATTTAGAGCTTTAAGGCACTTGGCTTTCCAGTATTTAAGGTGTGGTATAAACGTTAATTTACGGTTGAAAATAAGACCAAGGAATTTTGTCTCATCCACTTCTGGTATTGGTGACCCATCCAGTGTTAGATGAGGGTCTTCATGATGTTTACGTAGTTGACAAAAGTGCATTCAATTAGTATTAGATTTAGAAAATTTAAAACCATTTTCATACGACCGGGTCTGAAGTTTATTGAGACATTTTTGAAGTTGTCTCTCAATAGTGTTCATGTTTTTTGCACGATAACATATAACAAAGTCGTCAACATATAGAGAGTAATCCACATCAGGACTGATGCATTTAACTATACTGTTTTTTTTATATTAAAAACGGTGACAGAGAGTATGCTGTCCTGTGGCACATCCATCTCCTGTTCATGAATGTCAGAGAGGGTTGAACCCATTCGGACGAAACTGTCAATCATCTAAGAAATTCTCTATAAAAATTGGTAATCGGCCTCTAAGACCAAGGTCATAAAGATCATTCATGATACCGTACTTCCATGCTGTATCATAAGCTTTCTCCAAGCCAAAAAATACAGTGACTAGATGTTCTTTCTTTAAGAAAGCATCCCTAATAAATGATTCAAATGGAATGAGATTGTGCCTCGTTGGCGCCGGAATCCACTTTGATACTTTGTTATCAGTTTGTTGGACTCCAGGTACCAAACGAGTTTCTCATTAATCATTCGTTCCATGGTTTTACATATACAACTCGTTAAAGCAATAGGGCGATAATTTATTGGGTCCGTATGATCCTTTCCCGGTTTGGGGACTGGAATATCGATTGCTTCCCGCCAAGAATCGGGTAAGTTTCCTGTCACACAAACCTTATTAAATATATCAAGAAGTGTAGAGAGACAGGATTCAGGAAAATGTTTTAATAATTGATAATGGATATCATCACGACCAGCTGATGTATCATGAGCCTTTTTAAGGGATTCTCGAAGTTCTTTTAGAAAATTTGGTTGACAACTTTCAGAAGAAGATTTTTAGAAAAAGTTTCTGCCGAAGTGTTTGTAATATCTTTGACAGATGTAATATCTTCATTATCAGTTTTAAGATAATTTACATAACTAGAATTACCTTTACCGTTTATTTTCCGGACCATGTCCCACGTTTTCTTAAGAGATGAGCGAGAGTTCGGCCTAGAGACATAAGATCTCCAGGATTTCCTCTTGCTATCCTTAATAGTATGACGGGCTTTCGCACGAAAAACTCTAAAAGTATCTAAATTATTTTGAGTTGGCCGCAAGTTAAAAGCATTCAATGCAGCTTTACGATCGCTGACTGCCTTTTTGCAGTCATCATCGTACCATGGTTTATGTTGGCATTTTGGATTTGACCGAGGTTTTTGGAATAGTTTGATCAGCTAAGGTATATCATGAAGGGTTTTGGTAAAAAGAGTAGTTGCATCTTCGACATCCTCCCAATCAGCTTTGTGAAGTTTTTATCGTTGCGTTTTTTCGAGAAGTGGAGGGCCGATATTTTCAAGAAATAAGGGGAAGTGGTCACTTCCACATAGGTCGTCACCAACACTCCATGAAAAACTCATCAAGAACGTTGGATCGCATATTGTTAAATCAATGGAAGAATGAGAGCCTGTAGCTGGATGTAAATAAGTATGTGATTTGTTATCATTAAAAAGACATAAATTGTTTTGGGCTAAGAAATCCTCAAGTTTTTTGCCTTTATTGTTTATATCTTTACAACCCCAAATGTAGTTGTGAGCATTAAAATCACCTCAAGAGTATAAAAGGTGATGGCAATTGTGCAACTAGGTGATTTAGATCTTTAAGGTCTAGTGATCTAAATATAAATTTAGATCACTAGACGGTAAAGGCGGTAAATATAATGAGCATATTGTTATAACTCTGTGCATCGTAACACTGACCGCAACAGCTTGTAAATCAGTTTTCAGTGCAACAGTTCTGTGAGGAATGTTTCGATTCACAAGATTTCCTCCAGCGTCTTTATTATTTGTTATCACAAATATAGTTATATAATGAATATTTTTTAAAGGATATCTTATCACTAGTCTTCAAGAAAGTTTCTTGAAGACAAAATGCAACAGTTTATTTTAAAGTAAGCTGATTTCATCACAATTAGGTTTTAAACCTTGGCAGTTCCATTGAATGACCTTATTTGATTTTGATGTTACTACGGCAGAAGTACAGGTTTACGGCCTTCGGGGTTGGCAGACCTTAGAGACTTTGGGAGTTCCAGATGTGCTGGATCATCAACCTCCATCTCCAAGTCTCCAAATCTGTTGTGCAGTCTAACTGGATCATCAGATCCTTTCGACTGCTTCCCTAACCCGGGAGGATTCTTTTTCCTAACTGTCACGTCTGTGGCAGAAATTTTGCGTGGTGACAAACTCTTAGAAGAGCTCGGCGGATTTGACGAACTCTTGGAACATTTCGTCGGGTTTGGTGGACTCTTGGTTGCACCAGAGTCCGTAAATTTCGAAATAGATAAAGTAGAAGCAGTAGATGTAGGAGTTGTTGAGGATATAGTTGAAGGAGTGCTAGGCTTGGAAACCACAGGAGGTTTGGGAGCTACAGGAGACTTATTTAAGAGGACCACAGTTTGAGAGGCTGAAGATGTTTTAGAGGTATTCTGAACACAGAGTGGAACCTTGTCGGATTCTATTGGCCAGGTTAACACGGTCTGCACCACGATAGACCTGGTAGCTGGTTTCTCAACCCTACTCGCAGTGGCGTATGATTTGCCAGATGGAGTGGGCGGAGTAAGACTCACAACAAGTTTTCTAGCTTCTGGGAAAGATATAGTTTTTCTATTTTGATCTTCTGTATTTCCCTCCGGAGAAAGCCCCGTGGGTCCCCTTGCAGTTACGCAAGAGGCGGGATTTTTGCAATTAGCGAAGTCGCTATGACCCTCCTAGCCGCAAAGGGCACAAACGGGAGCAGCTCGCTTGTATCTTTCTCTATGGTGACCATAGTGTTGACAATTGAAACAACGAAGAGGATGTAGGGGTCAACTGGTAAAATGATATATCCAGTCTTAATGGTCTTTGGGAGGTTTGGTGTGCTGAAGGTAAGCACAAAAGTATTGGTAGGAGTGAGTTTGCCACCCAGACTAGTACTGATGCGTGTTACCTCAGTCACACCTTGAGATTTAAGATTGCGAGTCATTTCTTCAAGGATGCAGTGCTCCAGTTCCCTGGAGCATACCACACCCTTTGAAGAGTTGAGAGAGTTATGAGGTATCACTTCAACAGGAATGTTGACACAGGTCTTGATTTTAAGAATGCCGAGTAAAGCCTTGGAGACTGCGAAAGGAGAAAGTTTAGTAATTGGCCTAGTTTCAACCAAGGAGATAATTGTCAGAAATCGAGGCCAATTAAGATTAGAGATATCAATGTCAGAGTCGGAATCAGAATCGTCCCTAGGGCGTTTAGCGTCTCTAGAATAGTTACTATCCATATAATCAGTAGTTTGTGCATGTTTTTTTCCCAGAATGGGTGATAGAAATTCATTCTCCAAGCTTCTCACCCTCCTCGGAGTCCAACAAGGGGACATTTGTTGTGGATATCCGACAGACAAATGCTAAGAATACGTGAAGAGTATACTCATATAAAACTAACGTATCAGACCCCCCATACCACCCAGCGGACCTAACCCCTTAACTAAAAGAGTTAGGGGGGAGATAGGGGTCCTACCTCTCTGCTAAGTAATGAGCAGTCGGTTGATTCTTATCACCCCACCACCGACTGGGGGGGTCCCATCTGATGGAGGCTAAGGAAAACTAAAACTATCACTGAAGCAATCTTTACCCAGAGTCATTTGACTCTGTCAACATCAAAGAAAGTAGGGCGAATTGTTAAGTCACATGATTATTCAAAAAAGTTATGACGCTGTTTATAATAAATCCTTTTGCGTAATCTGCAAAGATAAAATATAGACCTATATTCAATATTTTTAAATTGTTTTTCTACGAGTTAAGTTTTTTTAGTAATTTTCTGCTATCGAGCTTCGGTTTGAAATGTTTACATATGCGTATCGATTGAGGAGACCAAAGTACATATTATTTTGGTAGTAAAATAGTCTTGATTAAAATTAAATTGTTTTGAATAAAATTCATGCATTATTTCAAATCTTGCAACATCTAATTTGCAGATATTCTGAAAATTATATTTACACAAGAAATAAATAAGTTTCAGGCAAAAATATTCCAATTTAACAGGTTTTACCAAAATCTTGCAATTAAGTAGTTATCAGAGATATATTATGTGAGTGCAAGGAACGATAACTCTGCGTGGCGATTGTCACTGAAGGTGATGAATACCCACTCTTATTTTATTCTAAATCAAACAAAAGGCCATAATACTGTAATAAATGAGACAATCAACAATGGGTGATGTAGAGGTATAATTATGAAGTTTGGGTTCAACCTATTCAAAAACTATTTGAGAAATGTTGGTTAACAAGAGGCCCAAGAGGGCCTGTGAACGCTCTACTGGCTGTTATACCATTGATGAATCGAGTCGTACTACATGGTGTCTAGAGTGTACACAAGGTTTTTCAAGTATTTGACCTAGTGACCTAGTTTTTGACCCCATGGGACCCATTTTCGAACTTGACCAAAATATAATTAAGACAACATTTCGACAAAGTTTCATCAAGATCGGGTCAGAAATATGGCCTCTAGAGTGTACACAAGGTTTTTCAAGTATTTGACCTAGTGACCTAGTTTTTGACCCTGTGTGACCCATTTTCGAATTTTAGCAAGCTATAATTGAGACAAATATTCTGACAAAATTGCATCAAGATCGGGTCAAAAATATGGCCTCTAGAGTGTACACACGGTTTTTCCAAAGTTTGACCTAGTGACCTAGTTTTTAATACCATGTGACCCATTTTTGAACTTGACCAAGATATAATTAAGACAAACATTTTGACAAAGTTTCATCAAGATTGGGTCAGAAATACGGCTTCTAGAGTGTACACAAGGTTTTTCAAGAATCTGACCTAGTGACCTAGTTTTTAACCCCATGTGACCCATTTTCAAACTTGACCAAGATATAATTAAGACAAACATTCTGACAAAGTTGCATCAAGCTCGGGTCAAAAATATGGCCTCTAGAGTGTACACAAGGTTTTTCCAATATTTGACCTAGTGACCTAGTTTTTAACTTCATGTGACCCATTTCCGAACTTGATCAAGATATAATTAAGATTAACAATTTGACAAAGTTTCATCAAGATTGGGTAACAAATATGACCTCTAGAGTGTACACAAGTTTTTTCAAGTATATGACCTAGTGACCTAGTTTTTGACCCCACATGACCCATTTTTGAACTTGAATTGAATTGAATGTTGTTTAACGGCTCATCAACACAGTATAGGTTATTTAGAGCCGCCCCAGAGAGAGGGGAAGGGTACATAGGAATCCGGGAACCTGCCCTACTCTTATTATCGAATAGATTCCTATGGTTCTTTAACGTGCTCGGAGGATAGACCGATACACGGGACCGCCCGGTTTACGTCCCCATCCGACGGACGAGGCTAAGGTAAAGTGTCTTGCCCAAGAACACACCGACGGAACTCAGTGGCACCACGGAGGATTGAACCCGGGGCCTCCGGTTACAAATCCGCCGCGCTACCGACTGCGCCACGCCAGCCCCTTTTTTGAACTTGACCGAGATTTCATTGAGACAAACATTCTGACAAAGTTTCATCAAGATCGGGTAAAAAATATGGCCTCTAGAGTGTACACACGGTTTTTCCAAAGTTTGACCTAGTGACCTAGTTTTTAACACCATGTGACCCATTTTTGAACTTGAACAAGATATAATTAAGACAAACATTTTGACAAAGTTTCATCAAGATTGGGTCAGAAATACGGCTTCTAAAGTGTACACAAGGTTTTTCAAGTATTTGACCTAGTGACCTAGTGTTTAACCCCATGTGACTCATTTTCAAACTTGACCAAGATATAATTAAGACAAACATTCTGACAAAGTTGCATCAAGCTCGGGTCAAAAATATGGCCTCTAGAGTGTACACAAGGTTTTTCCAATATTTGACCTAGTGACCTAGTTTTTAACTTCATGTGACCCATTTCCGAACTTGATCAAGATATAATTAAGATAAACAATTTGACAAAGTTTCATCAAGATTGGGTAACAAATATGACCTCTAGAGTGTACACAAGTTTTTTCAAGTATTTGACCTAGTGACCTAGTTTTTGACCCCACATGACCCATTTTTGAACTTGACCGAGATTTCATTGAGACAAACATTCTGACAAAGTTTCATGATGATTGCATCAGAAATGTGGCCTCTAGAGTAAACACAAGCAAAAGTGAACGGACGACGGACGGACGGACGACGGACAACACACCATCCCATAAGCTCTGCTGGCCCTTGGCCAGTAGAGCTAAAAATGAGTTACTTGACGCAACGCAAGGGGACAAAAATGTGTTACGCAACGGGACGTTATGGACAGCGTGATTCCTTTATAGCAACCTTTCACAAAGTGTATAATAAGATTCTTATGGTTCTTAAACATGCTCAGCAGGATACTCTAATACATAAGTGACCACCTAGATTTGGTCCCCATCCAACGGAGGCTAAGGAAAATAAACGCGTATTGCCAGTTGACACACCACAAAAACCCAGTGGCGATGGTGAGACTCAAACTTTAGATCTCCACATTGTAAGTCCAATGCTATCCTCTGTGCCACATCCGGTAAACATAAAATAACACAACTTTACAAAACTTCAATAAAAGTTACTTACCCATAACTGACTGTACTTCCTTCCTCAACGTTCTGAGAGAATGGGGCAGCAAAATGGAAGATGCCATATGCCATGTCATTATCTAGAATGGTGATGTTCACCTGATTGCTTCCAGAGATCACAGCGTCCCCTGTGGTATGGTACAAAGATAAATGCCATTATCTCATACAGTGAAAATGTAGCATACATAGCCTTGTGGTCTGGTAACAAAGATAAATGCCATTATCTCATACAGTGAAAATGTAGCATACATAGCCTTGTGGTCTGGTAACAAATAAAAAATGCCATTATCTCATACAGTGAAAATCTAGCATACATAGCCTTGTGGTCTGGTAACAAAGATAAATGCCATTATCGCATACAGTGAAAATCTAGCATACGTGACCCTGGACGTACGATACATGGTTTTATCGACCCTTGACCGAGGACCACTTCGTCCTCGGTCAATATGCCTTTTCTCGGGTCGATAAAACCATGTATAGACCGAATTCAAAAGGCAACAATAGTTTTATTAAAAAATCAAAAAATTAAAGAAATTTACCGCCGTAAATGTTGCCCTTTTAGTATTATAGGCTTCTCCATTTTCTACTATTTTCTTTTTTTCATCAGCTGTCCAAAAACAAACCTGTCGGCTGACATTTTGTTGATCCCGATGACGTCATTCTATTGTACATTCGTACCTATGCACGTTCGCTCGCGCATCTTTATTTTAGCCACGCCTCTGAGTCATACGAAAAGTCAATATACATTTCTCAGGTCAATACGTCTTTTTAGCAGGAATCATTTGATCAGCCTTGATCCAATAGAATTTCTTTAATTTTTTGATTTTATAATAAATGCCATTATCTCAAAAGTGAAAATTTAGCATACATGACCCTGTTGTACCATAACAAAGACAAATGCCATTATCTTATAAAGCAAAAATCTAGCACACATGGCTCTGTGGTATCGTAACAAAGATAAATGCGATTATCTCATACAGTGAAAATCTAGCATACATGGCCCTGTGGTATGGTAACAAAGATAAATGCCATAATCTCATATAGTAAAATTCTAGCATACAGGGCAGTCTGAAGTTCCAAGCAATCTTTTTCTGTTTACCAGAATATCACATAATTTTATGCAACAAAACGGTATTTCCTATAATTTACTTGCAGTGCTTACGGTGGTATCAAATCATCGGTAGTATCGAATCAGATGAAATTGTTTTCATCAATAAAACAATATAAAATGCTTTATATTATCATTCATTTTATGTTCATTATATTAAATACCTATTTGACAAACACACATGTAGGCATTTCCAGCAAAATCAGTCGTGTTTTTCAACTCGTATGGCAGTCAACAACAAGCAGCTGTTGACACGGATCGAACGCGCTTTTGAATATAACACTAGTTCGTGCATCTGCAGCGTAAAGATGAATCCAACACTGACAAAAGTAACTTACCTAAAACAATGCACAATATATCCCATTACTTCCATACACTTTTCAAAACATTTGGCATTCTGGTAAAAAAAAATTCACGCATAAACAAATGCATGTCGTTTGGCGGGTATCGAATCAGTTAAAATGGCGACCTTGACTATGTCAACAGTGCACAGCCGAGAATCAGGGGTCGTCTCAAATTTGCTTTAAGAGTATTCTTGACGGATTTTATGTTCTGAAACCATTCACAATTGAATAAAGTGTTAATTTGATTGTCATTTTTGTTTATATAATTATACTCTGTATGTGTAGTAGTTGGTGGGTGGGGATGGATATTGGGGTTGGGTGTGTGGGGGATGGCACGGGGAGGAGAGTGGGTGGAGGGTAATATAACATAAAGCCCCATGTTAAAACGGAGGACAGGTGGCAGGGTGTTAGGTAATCAAGGCCCAGTGTCGACTATAAGCAATTGCTTATCGACTATAAGCAATTGCTTATTTCTATGTTGTACTTTTTATTTATTTTTACACCTCCCCGTGAATAAACCTATAATTCTAATTGGCACATATACATTATTATATAACCTGAACACCTGGATAGTTTTAATAAACATTTTTCTTTAGTGTAAATTTGACATTATTTGGCGGGTTAGTATCACTTGCAGAAATTTCATTGTTATAGCTCAAAGGAACAGTAATAGGCACTCGATGTGCTGTAAATGCTGAAAAGTTAGCAACGTGGAAATGTTAGCAAATTTAGCGAGAGGCAAAGATTCGCTAAAATTACACCTAGCTAAAATATTAACAATTATTTTGGTCAAACATCACGGGTAATGACACATTTTAACTTTTTCTTGCGTATCAATGTTGATGATCGCCATGTTTGATAAGGCCTAAACATTTATTGGTAAATAAAAATATCATCATCGTCATCTAGTTTTATCTTTATTTATCTGAACATAATTACATAAAACACGCAAGACGGAAAGTTTACTAGTACTAGAACATCATAATCAGTGTAATTTTAAAAATACATGCCCGTTAAAGGTGTTTATTGAATCGTGTGATAAGTTCTTAATGTTGTACTTGATTACCATATAAATATTGCAATAACAATCACCTGGGGCATGTTTGTGCTACAGGTATAAAAGGGTCTGTATAAAGGTGCGATAATATTTGTTTACAAAACAATGACAATTAGCCATTACTAGCATAGGTGAATGACAACTCTTCTAAACTGTATTAAAATAATTCATTTTAAAGACATAAGGACTTCGCTAAAATTAATGTACGCTAAAAGTTTGAAAAGAGGTTTTCGATAAATTTTCCACACGCGGAAATATTCATGTTTACCTAGTGTTATTTTGTTTGCATGAGTGTATGAATGAACAGGGACGTAGCTAGAGTGTTTTTTTAATTGTAAACAAGAGACAAATCATGCTAGGGGTCCGGAGACCCACCCCCCACCCCCACAAACACCCCCATATATACTCTGTAGTGCATTTTGGCCAACACCTGAGGCTGAAATTTTGTCGATTAAGTCTGAATTGTTATCCAATCCCACCCGTTTTTTTTTCTTATTTTGCAGACTGTGTGTGTAGGCAGCTCCGTTCACTGCTACGCCCCTGTATAATGTGTGCGTATGTGCTAGTGCTACATTAATTAGTCCTTGTTTATGTTCTATATAAATATGATAGTTAAAATGGTGACAATCCTGTGTTTATAATTATAGCAATAAATCGATTTGAATTAGATTGATAACTTTTACTGACATGGCTAAACTGATAAATTTTATTGACATGTAACTTTAAAATACTTGGATTTCGACGTAATTAAATTATATGTTAAAAGAGCTGAGTTTTTTTTAGACTTCTGAGATCATCCCTCGAGAAAAATAGCAGCCAGCCTGGCCTACATACGTCATCATACCTCATTAGAACGTGCGATTCGATACTACCGGAAGTGAAGCGATACCACCGTAAACAACTTCTTTTTGTAAATAAAAAGCATCTAGTTTTATCTGATTAAGGTAAGCACACTTAGAGGATTTATATTGCTTTAATAACAGTAGGAACTATCATGCAATGAGCTGCCAGCAGTCGTTGAACAAAACGTGGTTCGATACCACCTTAAGTCCTGTATAACTTGCTTATTTTTTACGTTTTTTTTTAAATTTACATTTCTTAATGTGGAATTAATTCTAAACTACATGGATAACTCAAAGAATATAATGAGGAAAAAGCATCCATACCAATAATTTCATATATCTGTAAATAAAACATTTCTGGTCCTTCTGGAGTGGCGTCATCCAGCACACGCACGGTGATCGACTTCTGTACTTCCCCGATGTTAAACGTGAGTTGTCCCGATGTCACAGCTACATAGTCCGCCTCGCCGCTGCTGGCGCTGCCATCAATCGTCTGGTACTTCAACATTGTAACAAGATCGGTCGGACCGTCACGCTGAACTCTGACAACTGTCTCGGACGGTTCCTCCACCAAAAAAGGTGAATCTGAAATTGCATGGCATTTATAGCTACATTTTATTCAAGTATGTGAGCTAATTGGTTAAATTCCTAAAAATGATTTTTTTTTTTAAAATTTGACAACAAATAAGAGTATCTTATCACTTAAACCTACTCACCTACTCAGTGAGAGGGCTGAGTAATCACCTACTTGGTGAGAGGGCTGAGTAATCGCCTACTCAGTGAGAGAGCTGAGTAATCACCTAATCGTTGAGAGGGCTGAGTAACCACCTACTCGGTGAGAGGGCTGAGTAATCACCCACTCTGTGAGAGGGATGAGTAATCACCTAATTGTTGAGAGGGCTGAGTCATCGCCTACTCATGGAGAGGGCTGAGTAATCACCTACTCAGTGAGAGGGCTGAGTAATCACCTACTCAGTGAGAGGGCTGAGTAATCACCTACTCGGTGAGAGGGCTGAGTAATCGCCTACTCGGTGAGAGGGATGAGTAATCGCCTACTCGTTGAGAGGGATGAGTAATCGCCTACTCGGTAAGAGGCCTGAGTAATCGCCTACTCGATGAGAGGGATGAGTAATCGCCTACTCGGTAAGAGGCCTGAGTAATCGCCTACTCGGTGAGAGGGCTGAGTAATCACCTACTCTGTGAGAGGGCTGAGTAATCACCTAATCATTGAGAGGGCTGAGTAATCACCTACTTGGTGAGAAGGCTGAGTAATCCCCTACTCGGTGAGAGGGCTGAGTAATGACCTAATCGTTGAAAGGGCTGAGTAATTGTCTACTCGTTAAGAGGGCTGAGTAATTGCCTACTCGGTGAGAGGGCTGAGTAATTGCCTGCTCGATAAGAGGCCTGAATAATCGCCTTCTCGGAGAGAGGCCTGAATAATCGCCTACTCGGTAAGAGGCCTAAATAATCGACTTGGTGAGAGGCCCTGCTCCTCCCACATCAAGACCACACTAACGCTGTTAACCCTTAGCCCGCTATGAATGTATAATGGACTGTCCTTCCTTTAAATGTTGACATTCTATTTATGTTACAAAGAGTTACTCGCAGGCTGATCTGGGTTTACAATGGACGCAAAGGCTATTATAGTCGTGCTTAGCGGGATAAGGGTTAACCGCACCATCGAGCATGATTTGTATTAGGTGTATAGCTTGTTTCGTTACTTAAGACTTCTCTCTACACATGTTAATCTAGAGCATCAGGAAAAGACAGTTTTCAACTCCACAAATGAAGCAATTGTTGGCAATAAAAACAAGCTTAATGATGGTAATCCGATAAACATAAAAGCCTAGGCTTTATCGTATCTGGAGACAGAACATATGCATGTAAAGTGTAGATGTAATATTCAGGTTTTTATCATTCTTACCTATAAAATGGATAGGGAAATCATTAGCCACTATAACAATGGTGATACTGGCAGACGGACCAATCACAGCTCCACCCTGCGGATCCTTCAAGGTCAAATTAAAACTCTCAGCTCCTTCTGTGATCTGAAAAAAACAACAATTGTATGTGTATTCAAATAGTCACTTAAAAAACAAGGTGTCAAAGTTCTCCTAACCCTTAACCCACTACATATATATAATGGACTGTTCTTTCTTTGAATTAAGAACATTCCATTTATGTGACAAAAGGGTGTTTTGCAGAAAATGACTGATCAGCAGCTGGACATTGTAAACCCTGATCAGCCTGCGAGTAACTCTTTGTAACATAAAACTAGAAATGTTTATGTGGACATGAATGCCCTTGCAGCAAGCTATCAGTTGAAATAAGGCCGTAACTCCGCTAAAAGACAATGGATTGGAACAGTGCAACACACACAACTAGACTTCATATTGATACTTCCAAACAAGTACATGTACTGCCAAAATCGTTTGAAAATTTCAGTAGTCCAGAAATAACCTGTGACATATGTATGAAAACATGGCATGAAAACATAGACGTCTGGACAGAAGGACAAGGGCAACACTATATGCCCGTCCCCTTCTATATGACAGGGGCACAAACACAACAAAATAGCAGGGTGGACCATTTCAGCATCGTCTCAGACCAGCTAGTGCAGAGAAGTATTATTTTACAATTGTTTCCTGACAGTCATAAATGAAGTACAAAGAATAAAAAGTGTCCCAAACATCACCAGCAATGTTTCTGTAAAATTCGCAGAAGATATGATTAAAAGTTGCGGGAAAAGATCGAAAGATAATCATATAATCAGTCTACTTAAACAAGATGGATGCTGGTGATTTTTTTGGATGCTCGATCAAGTTCATGTCATACAGACCACTCCAAAATAAAGGTCCCATATCAGTATCTGTTATGATTTTAGTGGTTCTCACACTTGTCTATTACTAGCTATCGCAGACTTTCTATATTTCTGTTGATATTTTTTTTAACTTATACCTCATCTGGAACTGATTCCAGTTGTATGAATGCTTTTTCTTGGCCAGAGATGAAGGTCACGGATCCTGATGAAGGTTGAAGGTCAAGTTCATCACTGGGGGAAAGTGACCATGTGATCTGAACACTGCCAAATAATCCACGTGTCCTACTCACGGCCACCAAGGCAACCTCTTTCACCAGATCTTTGCTCTCATCTGTTGACAAAATTTAATAATAACAAATAATAACAAATAACAAATAATAAGTAACTTAAATATATAACAACAGCTCCAAAGACCTGTGCAGCTTAACTATTCCCAATATTTTTGACAATAAAGCGATTATGGGAGTGGTACATAGCAAAAAAACAAACAAACAAAAAATGGAAGGATAATGATGTGCAGAATAAATAGTAAAAATGTGAAAGGAATTGCGCATACAAAATAAAGTAAACAGTATCTGAAATTGATATTTGTAATCTCTCCAACCTTGGCGAATTTTACTAAGATGTTGGTACAAAGGATGGGAATTAAGAAAATCAATTTAAACATTGACCTAATTCCCCTGGGTATGGCCCCTTCTCCTCCATAGGGGTAAACATTGATAGATTACTTCACAGAATTAGCATCTGTGTGACAATATTCAAGCGTGAAGGTCAGTAATAAATAACAAATGGTGAAAAATAGAAAAACAACAAGGCAAACATGTCAGGAAAATGAACAATGTCTACCATCTTTTATAGTACAGAATGTGCCTTTTCTGTTTGTTATTGTTATTGTTTTATTATTCATATTACAAGTTTTACTCAAATTGTCATCTTTTTGCACGCATAAATTTTCATTTCAAAACATACGTGTTTCGCAGGAAGTCTGCCATTTTGCCTGTTCAGCTTATTCTGCATTTTTATTGCCCTAATTAATCAATCCGACTTTTTTTTTATTTCATATTATTTTATCTACTTTAACAAAAAAAAATTGTTTGGATTTATGTCACATCATCAAATTATCATGTGACTTTTTCACAAAGATTTTTCAATATAAGGTTAGGCAAGATTGTTCAATACCTTTCCTCAGTTATTTAACGGCTAAAAAACAAATACAGTCAAACCTGCTAGCAACCACCATTTCAGTTCTCAATTGTATTACCACCATTTCAGTTCTCAATTGTATTACTGTATTGTTTAAGAAATAATAACGCACTCGTGATTTAATTACTACGCACCCAAACTCCTAACTGTATTTTATTCACCGATCTGTATTTTATTCACCGATAAAATACCGGTACGTATTTATTATTTCGATTCTAACACAACAATAACTCCATTGTTTAGGTTATTGTGGGGGCACTATATATTATCTCGGAGGTCAAGGCTGCTATGTTTACATGCTGTTCCATTGGGCACCCGCATATGCAAAGTTCTGCGCGGGACAATATGTTTAAATGCACTAGTAGTCACGTGACAAACATTTAAGCCATTGCTTACGTCATATAGCTTGCGCTGTATGACGTCAAACCTTCTCAGCTTGTTCAAGATGCTTATTAATGTATTTGTACTGATGCATATGATGGGTTTATATCAGGGTGTGTGCAAGGTTTGGCAACATGGCAAGTTTGTTGTAATTAACATTTCATTAAAATTACTGCTGAGTTTGTCTTCGTGACGTATATTTACCAAGTGACATCATGTAACGTGGCGTTTCTAACGGATGAAATATATGCGGGGAATTAATGGAACAGCCGTATTTTATCGTAGGATAACATACAGTTGTCTCTCTTCTTTGTGTATATGAAAGACTGCGCAGGTCATGTTAGAATTTAAATTAAAATGCACCTGTATTAAGAGACCGTCTGTGTTAAGAGACCAGTTTTGCTCTTCCCTTTATTTGTGTTTTAATACAGGCTTGAATAAAAAATCAAATACAAATTTCAAACTCATCAGAGCTTAAAAACAAGAACTTACTGAGATAAATCACGGAATCTGAGAACTGTAAAACTCCAAATGGGTCATCATTCTTTGGGATCGTCAGCAAGATACTTGACCTTGACCCAATTACAGCTGTGCCGTTACCATAGTTCTGTAGACGCAGCGTGAATATTTCCTCCAACTGTTCAAATATATAAATCCCTTGCAGTGTGAGCCAATTAACAGAAGTAAAATGGTATCATCTAACGAAATTAGGATAAATAGAGTTTAATAACCAGTGTTTTTGAGATACGGGAAATATCTACAGAGGTAGAGAAATGGCCCCGATATAAGAACGAGTGCGGAGCACGAGTTCTTATATCGGGGCCATTTCTCTACCGAGGGAGATATTTTCAGTATCTCAAAAACACTGGTTATTAAACTATATATTACATAATTTAAAACGATATTTTATTAATATTTCTAATGATTCACGCCTTTTTACACAAGTTTGCACGAGAACGCCAAGACAACGTTATGTCATACAAACAAAACAAGTGGAACCGAAACTCTTCGTTAATTTCCGTAATCGGTATTTCCTAGTGGTGGAATCTGACGAAGACGTGCGTGAAAGAATCGGAACGTCACTTGGCGTTCCCGCCACTGACGGAAAAGGCCAAGCAATGTTCCGTACTGGGAATTATCTCCCACTGGGAGATATTTCTATTTCCCAGTAGAGCAAACGAGTAGATATAGCTTTTCTATTCCCATTATTTCCTATACATATGTAATATATGAATATATCTTGATATGGAGAATAAAATATTTATCAGAAAGTGTTTTATATATCTTTATGCACTGTGAGATAAATACTTTGTTCTTCCCTCTTTAAGACACTGTATGTATGTATGAATGATGTTTTACGTCATTTTCAACATATGTAAGGCTATATATGACGGTCGATTTTTTGTGGTAGAGGCAGACCATCCACTTTTCATGGGTAGAACCAGTACTGTACACCTCCCACCATCCATAAGAATCGACACTTCCTCACTTACAAGTCGAGCTCCCAGTGGGATTCGAACCCGCAGCGTTAAGAGGCTAAGGTTTACAACGCAATGTCGTTAACCATTCGGCCATGGAGACGCTCTCTTTAAGATACAAAATTTGTTTTATATACCTTTTTTCACATCAGATACTCACGAAAAACATTTCTCAAATTCTTTTTTTTTTGTATAAATTGAGCCAACAAGTTAGATCAGAGAATTTAAGGGTTCACCGATATATTACTATGACAGTTTATTATAACAATGTGGTTACATATACCAGACTACACTTCTGAAGACAGTACACCACTGGAAATAAAAACGTTTACTTAACCCACTACATATATATAATGGACTGTTCTTTCCTTGAATTACGACCATTCCATTTATGTGACAAAGAGGTGTTTTGGGGGAAATGACTGATCAGCAGCCAGACATTGTACAATGGATGCAAAGGCTATTATAGTCGTGCTTAGCGGGTTAAGGGTCAACTATGGCAGAACTTTGACAGAAATTGGTTGAGTAATTCTTCTTGTTTCAAGAATGTATGTTATCAGAGTCAGGTCTCTTTTGGTCGATAAATTCAATGAATAGGACAATTGAACAACAAATACTTCTTCTCTCACCTGTCAACAATGATACTAACTTTATGGTGAAGCAAACAAAATTATTGCCATGTCAGTATCAGGGACTCACCTCTGGTATCCCGTCTGCTTTTGCTGCTATAGTGAACCTCATTAACATGACCCCAGCTGGGAACAGTAGAACGTTTGTTGCCCCGTAGAAATCCGCCTCTCCCTGGGATATGATGTATTGTATGGACTGGTTCAGCAGGTCCCCGTCCTCACGAATCACCGTAAACTCTGCAGGATTCCCGCCCTCCTGTAGTGTAAATACACAAACACAATAAAACTTGTTCAGCTGTTGATAAAAAAAACATAACTTCTAAGCATCACTTGTTGGTATTCAACAATGCTTTTTGAATTTGTTTCTTAATTGTCATGGAATAGTCGGGTCTATTCGTGTCTGGTGTGTACATGGCTGCAATCAGGCATCTTTGGTTGGGTATCACTGTAGAATAAAGAAGGGACACAGGTGGAAAAACACACTGACTATACCCAGGGTCTTCCACAGAAATAATTCAAGGGATAGGGGAAATTAAATTTAGACCAATATTTTTAGGGGTTGTGATTTGTCTAGATGCTTTGTTTGTTTGTATGGTGATTTACTTCATTTTCAACACATGTAAGGTTATATATGACGCAATTTGAAGTCCATTTTAACTGTAAATGAAAGGATATTTAAGAAGTATAGCCTACAAGGAGCTATTTGAAGACAGATATAATGCATTTTGCAGGATTGATGGTGTTTTCAAGGGATAGGGCAGAGATCAAAGGATAGGGGGTCAATTAAGGAGAAGGGGGAAATTAGGTTTAAGAATTAAGGGATAGGGGGAATATGCTCTTAAATGCCCTGTGGAAGAGTAAGACCCTAATACCTGGTAAGCATCTCGCTAAACAGCCCGCCAGAGGGCAGTACAAGGTCAATGTCAGCCAAGTGCAGCAACCCAAAGGGTGTCATTATTCAAACTATAGTCAACTAAAAATGTGTCCATGGAACACAGATGCCCCTGCTATAAGATTTATTTCGTGAATTTTTACCATTCCAAGGAGCATAAGTCTGGAAGTACTGGGGCGATCCGGTCGAAAATCAAACTTGAGCGAGACATTGTGTCCATATACAATTTGACCAAGTTTGATTATTTACCCATGTTAGAGTGCAAACACCATTAATTTAGCAATTTTTTACTATTCCAAGGGCCATAACTCTGAAACTACAGGGTCAATGGGGCCGAAAATCAATTTGACCAAGTTTGGAGAAGAATGGATAACAATTACCCAAGTTAGAGTGCGGACACCATTAACACGATGTTTACTATTCCAAGGGCCCCAACTCTGAACTACAGAGGCGATTATTGAACTTGGCCAAGACATTCTGCCCATATATTCTGCCCATATATTATTTGACCAAGTTTGGAAAAGATCCGATAACAATTAGCTAAGTTAGAGTGCGGACATAGTTTTTGCACGGACGGACGGACGCATGGACTGGGGTAACACTATATGCCCCTTCTTCGAATGAAGGGGGTATAAAAACTAAGGTGTGCTTTACATTTTACAGATGTTTGTTGTAACTTACACTAAGTACATATGACAGTTGTTGCTCGGCAGCAAACTGGAACACACCTCCCGGGTTGTCGTTCTCGCTGATAATCAGTTTACGGCTGGTTGCCTGCGCCTTCAGTCTCTGGTTACTGGCTGGTTCCACACCCGTCAAGTTAACAGTCAACTCCTCGCTGAGTTCCGGCACATCGTCAGGCATGATAGTGATCAGGATGTTGGTCTCAGACATACCTAATAATTAATTACAAATATGTATGGCATTTTTACATGAGAAATCTCAAGTTAAAGAATATACTGTGTCTACCTCACTATGAGAGAGTACCTGATGCTCACTGCTATGGTTTAACTCTATCCCATAAAATCCCTAAAATTAGGATTTTTTGGAATTGGATTGACCAATAAATATTACAAATAAAAAGCACCTTAGTATAACTATATTAATTCATAAAAGTAACATTTTGGGGGAATATTAAGGATGCTTTAATAAATAAAGAATAATTCAATACATCTTTTATTTTATATTCATATATGGATTTGTTATGACTGTCAGAGAAACAGTTTTTTAAAATACCTAGACAGCGAAAAAAAAGTTTTGAACTGTTGGTTTTGTTAAAGAAATAATGCTCTTGAGAAATGAAACTATAACTATCACTGAAGGTGATGAATAACCCCGCTTAAATTTTAAGTCAAATAAAGGGCCATAATTCTGTAACAACTGAGGCAATTAACAATAGGTGATGTGGAGGGACATAAGGTCATCAGGTGTTATGTTTAAATGAAGTTTGGGAACAACCCATTCAAAAGAGAAAGTTCAAGTAATGAAAATGTGTTGAGACGGGCTCCTATATAGCCCCACTACACTTTGTGAAAGCTGGGGTATAATGAAATAGGATTTTACGTCCCGTTAACACATCATACTAGGTTATATTGCAACAGCAACCTTCCCTCTGAAGATGAAGTTTCCCATCTGACATGCCTTCATCAGGGAGCTAACTCATGCAGGGCAATGCTCTTCAGAAAGTTGGTTTTCAAAATAAGAGTTTACCTGAGGGCATAATCACGGTTCCCTGCATGTCACCCACATCCTGTGGAGTGACATACGAGGCATACCTCCCTGAACCAAACATCACCCACTTGATACTGGCCTCCCCGCTGGTTCCCTCACGAGACAACTTCAATTGTACCTGGGTAGGTGTGGTAGGCGGCTCGTTCACCTGAAAATTGTATCATGTCCAACTGTTTTACGACTCTTACATCGATACACATCTTGGCTTTACTCTCTTGTAACAGATTATTATTACCTGTATTATTGTGCATTTCAGGGTGCCTGGACGTCAAATAAGAATCAAGATCATTTTTTATTACTTGCTATATTTCATACCTGATATGGTTAGATAGCATGAAAATAGACGCTCCTGGATCTGTTTACAATCTTGCCATAGCCCTCCGTTATCCTAAAATTCATTTTGACCCCTCTTGTTTACATTCTAAAAATTAATACAAACATGGCGGCACTATTTTTAGAAATTGTCGTCTGCGCAAGTCTGTTTCTAGGGTTCAAATGTAGCAAGCAAATCGTAGGTTTTGCAGGTTAATGTTGTTGTTCAATGTTCAGCACCTCCAGCAATCAATCATACTTATCTTTTATTTTGGAATGAAAAACATTATAACTATCTTGCAAATAAAAGGTAGGTAAATAGTATACTGTGTTTATATTTTATTATTTACACCACTATTGGTCAACTGGTTTTTTAAGTCAACCTACCCTAGAAAAATGGAATGTTCCGCTGTTGCCATTTTGGTTTTCAGCTGTCAATAAAATTACATGTAAACAGTGGGGGTCAAAATGATTTTTTGGTTTGCAAAGCTTAGAGGAATTGAATTGAATTGAATTGGGGTTTTAAGACGCACCAACACATTACAGGTTATATGGCGCCTAACAGGCATGAACTTGCCAGGCTCATCTTCCATGTACATCGAGTTAAATATGGAAAATGGGCCTGGAACCTTCTCACCCTGAACTGCAGAGTTGCTGCAAATTCTATCGTAAAAACTCCATTTACGCTGGAGCCACGTTTATTGTTTTCTGCCACTGCTCTTAGTGATGTGAGCGAGATGGCACCTGAAACAATGCAGGGGTCATGATGAAGACCTTTAATGAGCATGAACAAAAAATGACAAAATGAATTTGAATGGGGGGGGGTCCTACCCCTCTGCATGTGACGGTGTGTTTGCAGTGGTTGTATTTTACCCCGGCAACCACACGAGGATGGCTATGCGAAGATTGCAAACAGATTCAGGAGCGTCCGTTTTCATTCTTTTCAATCATATCAGGTATGAAAACATATAGAAAATAATAAAAAAAAATCTTGATTCATATTCGACATCTAGGCACCCTGAAATGCACAGTAGATCATTTGGCCCCATGTTTACGAACAAACATAATGCCATTTCAAGCTTAATCTCAAATATTTCTTTTGGCTATATCTTTTTTTGATTGATGCTTTTCATAGGGCAACTTTCAGGACAGATGTAATTTTTTCTTATCTCTATTTGGGTAAAGGTTCAAGTAATTCCAAGTCCATTATATATGATTTAAAACATTTTAGTTTTGAGCTTGAGCATAAAAAATGACTTAAAGGGACACACGGCAATCTGATTTTTTAAAAACTCAAGGCGTCCCACTAGTTTTTCTGCATAACTTGCATGTGTTCAATCATTAATATTAATTATAAGAATAGTATTAAGCAATTTGTTTTTGCATAATATTAATTTTTGATATTACTGCACCAATAATATATTAAAACATATAGTATAATAAGACGAAATAGGGAATACTTCAATTCGATTTATTTAAATGCAGTCAGGGTAAAAGTAACAAGAAAATCGGTAGAACCAATGGATGCTCCCCGAAATGTATCCTCAACTTATCGTATGGCCTTGCATCACCCAGCAGTTTTCAATTTGCAGTTCCATTAGTAGTTTATACTCCGGATAAAAAATCTATGTATAAATTTACTAATGGCAATAACTCTAATTTGAATGAAGACAGAGTTACGGTTCTTGCACTATGATCTTTCTCTCATTGCCCTCTATTACTGTGTGAAGTTTCATTGCAGTCTCATCAATAGTTTTGAGGATATGCTCCGGACAAAAAAATTTAAGTATAAAATTACAAACGACAATAACTCTAATTTGAAGGTTGACAGAGTTACGGTTCTTGCACTCTGCACTTCCTCCCATTGTCCTCTATCATTGTGTGAAGTTCAATTGCAGCCTCATCAGTATTTTTGAAGATATGCTGCAGACAAACATTTTAAGACCTTGGAGCCACAGACCTGGATTTTGTTGTGGTGAGCACTTGTGCCAAGTTATTTCAAAATCCGTCCATGAATGTTGATATTATTAACCGGACAGAAAAGCATTTCTACCTTTGACCTCTAAGTGTGACCTTGACATTGGAGCCATGGACCTGGATTTTGTGCGCGACTGGTCGTCTTGTTATGGTCAGCACTTGTGCCAAGTTATTTGAAAATCCGTCTAGGAATGTCAGAGTTATTGACCGAACACGATTGTACGGACGGACTGATGGTGCGACTACTATATGCCGCACTTCGGGTCATAATTACAAAGGGCAATAACTCTAATTTGAATGGCGACAGAGTTACAGTTCTTGCATTCTGCACTTCCTCTCATTGCCCTTTATCATTGTGTGAAGTTTCATTGTAGTCCCATCAGTAGTTTTCAAGATATGTTCCGGACAAGAGTGACGGACGGACGGTCGGACACACGGATGGAAGGACAAAGAGGCAACTATATTCTCGCCCTTCGGGGAGCATAAAAATGATACTGGATATGTAAATTGAGACTGATGGTGCGACTACTATATGCCGCCCTTCGGGTCATAATTACAAAGGGCAATAACTCTAATTTGAATGGCGACAGAGTTACAGTTCTTGCATTCTGCACTTCCTCTCATTGCCCTTTATCATTGTGTGAAGTTTCATTGTAGTCCCATCAGTAGTTTTCAAGATATGTTCCGGACAAGAGTGACGGACGGACAGTCGGACACACGGATGGAAGGACAAAGAGGCAACTATATTCTCGCCCTTCGGGGAGCATAAAAATGATACTGGATATATAAATTGAGACACCCATTTCAAACACTTCAAGATTGCCGTGAGTCCCTTTAAGTTTGTGAACTTCAGGCCAGATACAACTTGTGTCGTTTCTGGGGAAAAGGACTTCAGTAAATCAGACTGATTACATAACCAATATCCATATCAAGTTGAATGGAAACAACAGCCCCATAAACCAGATAATGAAAGTTTTTTGAAATATATAAACTCAAATTATGAAAGAAATACATTTTAAAATCCAGCTTAAATATATATTCTCTCGATTTTATACCCAGTTATTCATGAAAATCTTCTTTTTTTCCTCAGTTTGTTCCCTCTCTACCGTAGATGCATTTATTTCAATACCGTTTGAGAGAATATGCTGAAGTATTATTAAGCTTGTGAAAATCATAAATATGTAGACTTTAAAATTAAAGACATTTTTACAGACTTGACCAATATCAGCTTATAAACATATTAGATTTTCATATCTACAGGAGATTTTTTATTTTTAAGAGCAGTTTTGCTTTACTTCTATATGAGGTGGTCTGTGAGTTTTCACCTCTCTGTTTTAGACATGAAATGTATGCCATTACAATATAAAACTAAAACTACCACCGAAGGTGATAAATACCCCCGCTTAAATTCTAAGACAAACAATGGGCCATAATTCTGTAATAATTGTGGCAATCAACAATGGATGATGTAGAGGGACATAAGGTTATCAGTTGTTATGTGTAGATGAAGTTTGGGAACAACCCATTAAAATGTGTTGAGAAATGCAAGTACTAAATATTTGTTACGGGATGGGACAAAAATGTGTAACGGGACAGGAAGCAACGTTTCAGATGAAATTGTTTCCTATAGAGCCCCCACTTCACTTTGTGATTGTTTGTTTGTTTGTATGCTCATTTTCAACACATGTAAGGTTATATATGACGGTCAATTTTTTTGTGGTGGAGGCAGACCACCCACTTTTCCTGGGTAGAACCAGTACTGTACACCTCCCGCCATCCGTAAGAATCAAAACTTCCTCACAAGTCGAACTCACAGTGGGATTCGTGAAAACAGGGGTATAATAAAAACATATCTACACTAACCACCATGGGAAACGTCACAGAAAAGCCAATTTCTCCATTAGCCTCGTCAGATGTCACTGTGATGGTGGTAGTCTTCTGGGTCCCCAGTCTTGGACTGTTAAACGCTCCAGCCGGGGGCTCTGATAACAAATGCAGAGAAAAATAATATAGATCGGAAATTTAGGTGGATAAAAGTGAAAAAGCAAATATTTAAGTAATTAAATACATTTTCTGTAAAATCTAGGAGACAGTCAGGGACGTAGCTAGCCGATTTTAAGTCATAGAAATAATCAATTGAACACTGCAGATGAAAAGTGGGTTATGCGGGCATGATCCTCCAGTTTTTTTTAAAAATTAAACCTAAAATGATGCCTTCTAACGAGTTTGGGAAGACTTTTTTTGGGAATTATAACAGAAATCCAAAACATTAATTTTTTAAGGATTTTAAGCATTTATTGCCGAAACCTTATTATGAACGTCATAACAAAAAGTCTATATTTCGGAATATTTTACTATTTTACAACAAAATCCTCCACCTCTTTACCCCCTTCAGTCTTAATGCATCTTTAGCGCATTTAGAATTTTCATATCTGTTGTGGGGTGGGTGAGGGGGGGTGGGGTGGGGGGGGGGGGGGGGGGGGAAATTGGATTAATAATCATTATACATATTTCCTGCCTGACCAGTCTTTCAGTCGAGACTTAAAACCCAAGTTTCGCTCGCTAAAATGCCCAGTGTAATATAAATGTATAAACACACATAATCTATTAGTTACAAAAAAGAAAGAGAGCAACCTGCTTTTGAGGTTAGTATTTTCTGGCGAAAACGGTGGTCTTTTAAAACTCAGAATTTCAGAAATTCAAATGTTTCCAGTATCTTTATTCATAACACTGACCACTGGATTTATTGTCAATTGGTAAATGAATAAACCCAGTTAAAATCAAAACTAAAAAACAATTAAGAAATAACTCTGACACAAAATGTGTCTTTTACCTGTTATCAGCAAGAGGTTTGTAAGAGTTGCTGTAAATACCCCATCCACTTGTATGAAAGCAGACGACAGAAGGTGTATGTGTTCTAAAAGCACTTTTTGACCAGAAATCATCACAACTGCAACCTCCGTATGCTCCAGTACATCTATATAGATATATAAATAAAATATAACAAACATCACCATGGCAACCTTGGTATCCTCCAATTCATCTAAATATAGTCTGGAAGGGTGTGCCACAGAACACTTGTGTCACCTGCCATGTGCTTATTTCAGCAAGTACAATCTAACTATAAAGTTTGAAGACAGGGGGGTGTAATCCTTAGTAAATTATGAAGATGCTTTTTTAAAGTGTTAACGTTTATGAAACGGGCCATAAATTTCCATTGGATAATCGATAAGGAAAAACTGTATACAGTTTCATGACCATATGTCAATATTTTGCCAAGTTATGAGCTTGGTTATGTTGCAGGTTAAAGTTTTATGCAAAGGGGGCATAACTCTGCCAAAATGAAAGTCGAGTTATTGGACATGTGGAACGACATTCCTTCGTTTAAGATGAACATGTGTGTGAAGTTTCATGAACATAGGTCAAATCATTTTCAAGTTATGGCCAGTTAAGAGCTTGGTTAGGCTGCAGGTTAAAGTTTTATGAAAGGGGAATAACTCTGCTGATAGAAAAGTCAGAGTTATTGGTTGTAGGTAACAATATTCCCTGTGGTAAGATGAATACGTGTGTCAAATTTCATGAACATAGGTCAAATACTACTTAAGTTATGGCCAGTTATGAGCTTGGTTAGGTTGCAGGTAAGCATTTTATGAAAGGGGGCATAACTCTGTCAAAATGAAAGTCACGAGTTATTGGACATGGGTAACAATATTCTGTGTGGTAAGATGAACATGTGTGTCAAGTTTCATGAACATAGGTCAAATACTTCTTAAGTTATGGCGGCTCTAAATAAGCTTTACTGTGTTGATGAGCTGTTAAACAACATTCAATTCAATTCTTAAGTTATCATATGTCAAATACTTTTCACGTTATGGCCAAGGTTAGGTTACAGGTTAAAGTGTGACGGACGAACAAAGTGATCCCTAAATGTCTGCCGTGCTAAGCAGGCAACACAGAGAGTAGCATGTGACAGATAGTGATTACTACCAATACAATCAGACGTCCTTTGTAAAGTTATGCCATTTATGTAATACAATATAATCCATATAGACTATTGGGTCAGTATCATTTGTATTTACTTACATTTCTTACATTTCTTGTTTTAAATAAGATTCGGTTTCATCCTTCCATCATAATATTCCATTATAAATTATTTTACATATACATCCAGTTATTAATCTACCTATAAAGATGTCAAACTTATTACTATTTACGTTTTTACGAAGTAACAGTAAAGCAACAGACGACAATAAATTGAGTAATTTAATTGTTATATATCCAGTCAATATTACTGCACTTAGTTTGACTGTACAAGCTTTTGAGTTCATGGTTCAAGTAATGACTGTATAAGCTTCCACATACCTGCACTGCCTCCTCCAAAAGGGTGATACGAGATTGATATGTTTATCTGAAGGTCCCCGATGTTGGCCCCTGTCCTCGTGATGTTCAGTTGTAACATACGTGGGTCAGCATTCTGGAGTTATTAAAATGATTAAAACTGCATAAGTAATCAAGAAAATTACTTATTCAATTGGTTTTCTCACGTAACTGACAGATTTGCATTTTTTGGTAATTGGGTGAGATTAAAAGAATCTTTCATGGGTTTAGGGGTTCAGATTGGGAATTTTAAACTCAGGTATAACTGTTTTAATCGGAACCGAAACTCGTAGATTACGAGTAAAACTGTTATATGAAGGATACCCATGATTGATTTTTTTTGAAGTGGTGAAAAAATAATATCTTTGAGAACTCTTTAGTGTTAAAATTCTTCGAAATATAAAATAGTGTTTCCAAAACAACTTCCGGTTAAGGGTTATCCTGACTAAATTAATTTAATTACAATACTCACAACAATCAGTTTTTGATTAATGTCAGCCCCAAACTCCACCTCTCCATATACGTTATCACTATCCTCTATGATGACCAGTCCAGATATTATCCCTTCAACCTTCACCCCACCTGTCGCTGTATTTGGCAGCAGACGCAACAAAAACGTCTCAGACGGCTCTGGAAGGGTATCCGCTACAATGTTCAGTATGATTGGTCTCTCTCGCTCTCCTGATGCAAACGTCACAGAACCAGTCACTGGTGTGATGTCTAGAGTTACATTTCCTGAGCCAGAGTCATTAGGGACAATCTCCCAATTTACGCTGACAATACCAAACGAGCCGGCAGTCCTGACTACAGTGAATATGGCATCAGAGTCTAGATCTTCGTTTACCTGTTCTACTGGCACAGAGACGGAATCAAGTGACCTCAAGCCGAGTACGCCAGATGGATTGCCGTTGGCATTGATAATGACGGTCGCTCGACTTGGCTCAATCAAAACTACATCCCTGCTCTCCCCAGACAGGACAACCTACACAACAAAGACTACATTAACCATGACGTTTCAATATATTTACATTTTAATTATAAATTAACCTAGGTTTGTATACATAAAGCAGTAACAAACAAACGTTTTCCGTAATCATATTTCTTGCCTACTCTACTCTGACAAACACAAACAAGAGGCCCAAGAGAGCCTGTGGATGCTCTACTGGCTAAAATGGCTCTTATATCATGGGTTGTCATCATAAAATTCCCATCAGTACTTCCTTTAAACTACAAGGTCACGGCCTACAAGTCGAGCCCTATTATAAAGGTCCAGGTTTTTGATTTGACCAACAGGAATGTCAAGATATTAAATTAATATCATTAACAGTGGATAATGCATGTTGTAGCGGAGACTGGACAACCTATATTATGTCAAAGTAGGTCTACAGCGATGCACATAAGGAACATTCTCAGACTGGTGAAGTAAAATTGGTGAAAATCCAGGAAGAAAGAAGCAAGATACGCAAGATATGCATGTCGTAGCAGAGGCCACACATGACCTATATTTTGTGGAAAGTAGGTCACAGCGACCAGAAATTTTGCATATGATGTTAGATCAGTGTATTAGCCAGTCAACCGTGCAGCTGCCTTTTGCAAGGCTGTTTTTGAAAAATCACGGGCAACATTTGGAGTAGTGGGTGGGGTAAAAAAAAAAATTTTTTTTTTTTGCAAAACAACACTTCCAAACTCTTACTTTCACCCATAGACACCCACTTGGCGCAAATTGGCACATAACACGTTTGCAAATTATTTTGCACACCCTGTTTGCATATTTGCACACCAAGTTCTTGAATTTTTGCCTAAAACACTGTGCTATATTAAGAAACATTCTGGTGAAGTTTGGTGAAAATTCTACGAGAAAGCAAGATACGCATATCATAGCAGAGACCAGACATGACTCATATTTCATCTTAAGTAGGTCACAGTGACCCAAAATTTTGTATATGATGTTAGATGCATATAAGGCACATTTTGGTGAAGTTTGGTGAAAATCCTGTGAGAATGAAGCAAGATGCGCATGCCAGAGCAGAGACGGGTCTGACCGGAAAATGTGAGACATTTTACGAAGAATTCATACACATTTTGCTACTATGACTTACAAGTGAGAAGGGTTTAAACAATTTTATGCAATTCAAAATGTCCACCAAAAATACGCAACAATTGTTATATCACCTGAAATTTCTCCTCTAATTCTGAGACTGTATCGTTCATAATCTGAACATTTAAACTGGCTGTCCTATCGCCAACAGGAAACACTATCTGACCGCTGCTCTGTCCACCAGGCCCTCGAAAATCTTGACCACTTAGGGCAGAGTCCGACTGGAATTGGTAGTTGATTGTGGTGATTGTGTCTACGGCACCAATCTGGGTCATTCCATCCGAGTCGAGGCCGCGAACTACAGCAAGGCTGACTATCCTCATCTCAGGGCCTTCGTCAAACCGGAATTCCCTCTAACAAATAAAATGTAGTAATATATAATGCCTTTAGTGTTTGCTAAATGTATAATTTAACACCTTAAATAAAAATTGTGTTTATAAAAACAATACTGTGTTTATAAAACAATAGGCCTTCACAATTTTATTTCATTTTTTTCATTCAAATCTTAAATTCACCCTTGATACTGTTACTCATCATGAATGATAATCTTGTTATATCCAACAGGAGTAAATCAAATAAACATACGAATACAATAAAATAACATGTGGCAGTTTTTAAGCAATCTGCTTGAACAGGATCAATGGTACAAAGGCATGGATCAACAGGAAGTTGCAAAGCAAAATGCCTGCTTTGCACAGAGCTCCAGATAAGGTGTGTATTTGCGTAAATACGCAAATAAAATGGTAGAAAAAGCAATATAAATACAAAACCATGCTGACATAACGCAAAAGAAATGTTTGATACGCAATTTCTCGCAAATTGCTTGCGTATTTGCAATTTTTCATTTCTAATCGAGGAGTTCTCACAATATCTCGAAACAAAATCAAATATAGGTAAAAGACCGAAACTGCCGAGTGAACAGACTGGTTTTGAAATTCAGTTTTAATTGTGCGCGATTTACTCATTTTTGCCTGTACCCTTTTTATATTGTGTAGGCGCTCGGCACTCTAAATTAAGCATCGGTTAAAAATGTCGGTGAATGTAAACAAACCTGGACGAAAAAACACCACAAAAAACACAAATAAATACAATTAGTAACTATTTTGACCACAGTAAGTCAACGTAGGCAAAACGAATTTAAAAAATAATCTTAGATGACATACTATTCATTGTTGTCTACGATTCACAAGGCATGTGTTACAGTTTACATATGACAGTATGCCCAGAACATAATGATAAATGTGAGTACCATGTTTGATTATGTGTTGTGTTTGTTGTTAGTTAATTTTACAAGGATATACCCAATTGAAAACATCCAGGTAGGGTAAAAATACCCAAATGAAAAATTCAAATACCCAATTAAAATATAAACAATGGAGTAAAAATACTCAATGTCCAAATCCTTATCTGGAGCTCTGTTTGCATAATCCTTAATTAAAACCCACCTGCTGAAAGCGTACTGGAGCATCATTAGCCTTAATGATGACAGTAAAGTTGTTATTCTCCACCCGGGCACCCTGCGTGGCACTGGTCAATACTATGTGGAACACTTCATCATTCTCTGGTATCTGAAACAGGTAAAATATACAATTTGCTGACTAAAACTGAAACTTCTACATCCTGTGCTTTATTTAGACAGAATGACAATAGTTTCGCATTCACCATTTGAATTGCAGAATAGTATGATTATGTCTGTAAATTTGGTGGATAGTGGATATCTATAGAGAACGAATTGAATTGAATGTTGTTTAACGGCTCATCAACACCCCGAATTTTGATGATAAAAGGTCAAGGTCATAAAAGAAGTTTATCCAAAAATACCACAGCTACAGTTTATTAGATACAGAGCCAGTGAATAAAAACACAAGAGAAACAAAACAGAATGTATCGTCTTTCTATCTGTTTTCGACCGCCATGTGATTTCGACTGATGGCAGAAATTACGTCTGCGCATGTTTATTGTGCAAATTTCGTCATCAACTTTTATGACCGTCTGCTTAAAGAATAGTTCTAAACAACAACAGAAAAAACTTGCAAATAAGACTGAGTTTTTAAGACTATGGATAATTTTCCTGTGGATATTTTATCACTTTACCGGTGTTCTCGTCATTAAATGTATCCCATTTTAAAGCAGACTTACACAAAATAAAATATTTTACGCGCAATGATGATTTAATCCTTTGCCTTTCACAAGATATCAACATGTTCTATTTAATCGTAAAATGAGAAATGATAAACGGGTTATGTCAAAGGCTGGGGTACCTGCATAAAACATGATGAAATATCGGTGTTTGCGTTAAAACAAATGGTAATTTGGTTGTTAGTACATTTCCCACTTGACACGTGACCTAAATTCTTGACAAGCAGGCGGCCATGTTATGAAAACAGCAGAAGACAATAATTTAAAGACTCCACAGTATTGAAGAAGATTTTAAGGTGATGAGGGTACTCATATTTTTCAAAGAAAATAAGTAGGGCTTTGCTTCTTCCTGTTCAATTAAAAACATTAAACAAGAAGGCCAAGATGGCCCTAATCGATCACCTGAATACTGAACCATTATCAAACTTCTTCGAAATCTTATGGTCATATACAATCTTAGCAAGTTTGGTTAAGATTGTTCAAGAAATGTGGCCTCTGTTGTGTTAGCAACATTGATATAAAGACACTGACAAAAGAGTATAGTAAATGCAAAATGTTAAACCTCTGGCTCTTGTAATTCCAGAAGATTTTTTTTTTATGTTTTCCTATATAAGTCTATGTTAAACTGTGACCCCAGGGCGGAGACAAATTGACCCCAGGGTCACCATTTGAACAAACTTGGTAGAGGACCATAAGCTTATAGCAAATGCAAAACATTAAACCTCTGGCTCTTGCAGTTCCAGAGAAGAAGATATTTTTAGTTTTTTCCCTATACAAGCCTATGTAAAACTGTGACCCCCGGGGCAGGGCCAAATGTGACCCCAGGGTCACCATTTGAACAAACTTGGTAACGGACCATAATCTTATAGTAAATGCAAAATATTAAACCTCTGGCTCTTGTAGTTTCGGAGAAGAATTGTTTTTTAATGTTTTCCTATATAAGTCTATATAAGTCTATGTAAAACTGTGACCCCCGGGGCGGTGCCAAATTTGACACCAGGGTCACCATTTGAACAAACTTGGTAAAGGACCATAATAATATAGTAAATGCAAAATATTAAACCTCTGGCTCATGTAGTTTCAGAGAAAAAGATTTTTTAATTTCTTTCCTATACAAAACAAAAATCCATATGTAAGTCTTTGTAAAACATGTGACCTCTGGGGCGGGGCCAAATGTGACCCCAGGATCACCATTTTAACAGGCTTGGTAGAGGACAATAAGCTTATAGTAAATGCAAAATATTAAACCTGGCTCTTGTAGTTTCAGATAAGAAGATTTTTTTTATATTTCCCTATAGAAGTCTATATAAAACATGTGACCCCTGGGGCGGGGCCAAATGTGACCCCAGGGTCACCATTTGAACAAACTTGGTATAGGACCATAAGCTTATAGCAAATGCAAAATATTAAACCTCTGGCTTTGCAGTTTCAGAGAAGAAGATTTTTTAAGTTTTTCCCTATACAAGTCTATGTAAAACATGTGACCCCTGGGGCGGGGCCAAATGTCACCCCAGGGTCAACATTTGAACAAACTTGGTAAAGGACCATCAGCTTATAGTAAATGCAAAATGCTCTTGTAGTTTCCGAGAAGAAGATTTTTTTCCTATATAAGTCTATGTAAAACTATGACCCCGGGGCGGGGCCAAATTTGACCCTAGGGTCACCATTTGAACAAACTTAGTAAGAGGACCATAAGCTGATGCTACATGTTATACATGAGAGCTCTGTGCCTTGTGGTTTTAGAGAAGATTTAAAAAAAAAATCCTATATAAGTCTATGAAAAATATGCAAAATCTGAATATACAAACTTTAGACCCCTGGGGGCACGGCCATTTCTGACCCCAGGGACTTCATTTGAAAAATTTGATAGTATAGACGTTGGCGATCATTTTAAAAGAAGAATTGTTGAAATCTATCCAGTGGTTCTTGAGAAGAAGGTTTTTTAAGGTTTCAACCATATATGGTAATGGCAGCCATCTTGGATGTAGCGCTGACCTAATTTTAACAAATCTAAAAAGCATTCATCTAAGGATCATCTATGTGAAGTTTGAAGCAAAAGTTAACGACGACGGACGGACGGACGACGGACGACTAACGAAGAGTGATGACAATAGATCACCTTGAGCCTTCGGCTCAGGTGACCTTTGCGCTGTCAGCCAGTGTGAATTAAGGTCATACAATTTGCATAAAATTTCCCGTATGAAAATACTGCATCTTGGGAAAAAACTATAGTAAAGTAACTGATCGGAAACACTGGACATAAACAACATGAGGTCATACATTTACAGATGTTATCGGATGGAAAATAAACAAAATTTAATCAAAGTCGCGGTAGTTTTTGTTGCAGTATGAATTCTTTATTTTAGCTAACATCATATTATGTCAAATATATGATGTTTTACTGATATATATAGCCAACTGTCATTAAGTGGTCTTAAACTAAAAGGTCGAGCATATATATAACTAAATAAAAACAAAATAAACAAAATCAAGTGACCTTGGACAATAAATAAAGGTCACATTAAAGAGTTTTTGCTGGTATTAAATGTACTCACCTTGTCTGTACGTATCTGTAACTGAATGGTGTTCTTGGTCTCCCCAGACTCAAATGTTACAGAGCCTGTGATTGGTGTGATATCAGCTCCTACTACAGCATTCACGTCGGAACTCTCCAGCTGGAAATATTCATATATGCGGGTAAGTGACTGATTAAGCCAGGTACAAAGTGTGCTCCCAAGACTAGTAGGATTCACTGTGTAGTCACGTCTGCTGTGCTAGATGTAGTGGGTATTAAGTGACTGATGTGTAGTCATGTCTGCTGTGCTAGATGTAGTGGGTATTAAGTGACTGATGTGTAGTCACATCTGCTGTGCTAGATGTAGTGGGTATTAAGTGACTGATGTGTAGTCTCGTATGCTGTGCTAGATGTAGTGGGTATTAAGTGACTGATGTGTAGTCACGTCTGCTGTGCTAGATGTAGTGGGTATTAAGTGACTGATGTGTAGTCACGTCTGCTGTGCTAGATGTAGTGGGTATTAAGTGACTGATGTGTAGTCACGTATGCTGTGCTAGATGTAGTGGGTATTAAGTGACTGATGTGTAGTCACGTCTGCTGTGCTAGATGTAGTGGGTATTAAGTGACTGATGTGTAGTCACGTATGCTGTGCTAGATGTAGTGGGTATTAAGTGACTGATGTGTAGTCACGTCTGCTGTGCTAGATGTAGTGGGTATTAAGTGACTGATGTGTAGTCACGTCTGCTGTGCTAGGTGTAGTGGGTATTAAGTGACTGATGTGTAGTCACGTCTGCTGTGCTAGATGTAGTGGGTATTAAGTGACTGATGTGTAGTCACGTCTGCTGTGCTAGATGTAGTGGGTATTAAGTGACTGATGTGTAGTCACGTCTGCTGTGCTAGATGTAGTGGGTATTAAGTGACTGATGTGTAGTCACGTCTGCTGTGCTAGATGTAGTGGGTATTAAGTGACTGATGTGTAGTCACGTCTGCTGTGCTAGATGTAGTGGGTATTAAGTGACAGATGTGTAGTCACGTCTGCTGTGCTAGATGTAGTGGGTATTAAGTGACAGATGTGTAGTCACATCTGCTGTGCTAGATGTAGTGGGTATTAAGTGACAGATGTGTAGTCACGTCTGCTGTGCTAGATGTAGTGGGTATTAAGTGACAGATGTGTAGTCACTTCTGCTGTGCTAGATGTAGTGGGTATTAAGTGACTGATGTGTAGTCACGTCTGCTGTGCTAGATGTAGTGGGTATTAAGTGACTGATGTGTAGTCACGTCTACTTTGCTAGATGTAGTGGGTATTAAGTGACTGATGTGTAGTCACGTATGCTGTGCTAGATGTAGTGGGTATTAAGTGACTGATGTGTAGTCACATCTGCTGTGCTAGATGTAGCTGGTATTAAGTGACTGATGTGTAGTCACATCTGCTGTGCTAGATGTAGTGGGTATTAATTGACTGATGTGTAGTCACATCTGATGTGCTAGATGTAGTGGGTATTAATTGACTAATGTGTAGTCACATCTGCTGTGCTAGATGTAGTGGGTATTAAGTGACAGATGTGTAGTCACGTCTGCTGTGCTAGATGTAGTGGGTATTAATTGACTGATGTGTAGTCACATCTGCTGTGCTAGATGTAGTGGGTATTAAGTGACTGATGTGTAGTCATGTCTGCTGTGCTAGATGTAGTGGGTATTAAGTGACTGATGTGTAGTCACGTCTGCTGTGCTAGATGTAGTGGGTATTAAGTGACTGATGTGTAGTCATGTCTGCTGTGCTAGATGTAGTGGGTATTAAGTGACTGATGTGTAGTCATGTCTGCTGTGCTAGATGTAGTGGGTATTAAGTGACTGATGTGTAGTCACATCTGCTGTGCTAGATGAAGTGGGTATTAAGTGACTGATGTGTAGTCACGTATGCTGTGCTAGATGTAGTGGGTATTAATTGACTGATGTGTAGTCACGTATGCTGTGCTAGATGTAGTGGGTATTAAGTGACTGATGTGTAGTCACGTCTGCTGTGCTAGATGTAGTGGGTATTAAGTGATTGATGTGTAGTCACGTCTGCTGTGCTAGATGTAGTGGGTATTAAGTGACTGATGTGTAGTCACGTCTGCTGTGCTAGATGTAGTGGGTATTAAGTGACTGATGTGTAGTCACGTCTGCTGTGCTAGATGAAGTGGGTATTAAGTGACTGATGTGTAGTCACGTCTGCTGTGCTAGATGTAGTGGGTATTAAGTGACTGATGTGTAGTCATGTCTGCTGTGCTAGATGTAGTGGGTATTAAGTGACTGATGTGTAGTCACGTCTGCTGTGCTAGATGTAGTGGGTATTAAGTGACTGATGTGTAGTCATGTCTGCTGTGCTAGATGTAGTGGGTATTAAGTGACTGATGTGTAGTCATGTCTGCTGTGCTAGATGTAGTGGGTATTAAGTGACTGATGTGTAGTCACATCTGCTGTGCTAGATGTAGTGGGTATTAAGTGACTGATGTGTAGTCATGTCTGCTGTGCTAGATGTAGTGGGTATTAAGTGACTGATGTGTAGTCACGTCTGCTGTGCTAGATGTAGTGGGTATTAAGTGACTGATGTGTAGTCACGTCTGCTGTGCTAGATGTAGTGGGTATTAAGTGACTGATGTGTAGTCACATCTGCTGTGCTAGATGTAGTGGGTATTAAGTGACTGATGTGTAGTCACGTCTGCTGTGCTAGATGTAGTGGGTATTAAGTGACTGATGTGTAGTCACGTCTGCTGTGCTAGATGTAGTGGGTATTAAGTGACTGATGTGTAGTCACGTCTGCTGTGCTAGATGTAGTGGGTATTAAGTGACTGATGTGTAGTCACGTCTGCTGTGCTAGATGTAGTGGGTATTAAGTGACTGATGTGTAGTCACGTCTGCTGTGCTAGATGTAGTGGGTATTAAGTGACTGATGTGTAGTCACGTCTGCTGTGCTAGATGTAGTGGGTATTAAGTGACTGATGTGTAGTCACGTCTGCTGTGCTAGATGTAGTGGGTATTAAGTGACTGATGTGTAGTCACATCTGCTGTGCTAGATGTAGTGGGTATTAAGTGACTGATGTGTAGTCACATCTGCTGTGCTAGATGTAGTGGGTATTAAGTGACTGATGTGTAGTCACGTCTGCTGTGCTAGATGTAGTGGGTATTAAGTGACTGATGTGTAGTCACGTCTGCTGTGCTAGATGTAGTGGGTATTAATTGACTGATGTGTAGTCACATCTGCTGTGCTAGTCTGCTGTTGGGTTTGCATATGACCAGACCAGTTTCATTCAATGATTTTACACTTTTCAGAGGTTTACAAGTTGCTTTGGGTAATTAACATGATGCCAGTTGTACATCATTTATCCATTCCAACCAATCATACCAATCAGACACCTCCGACAAAGAATAGCAAGTGCAATATTATAATATAATATATCGTCAATATACTCCGACAAACAATAGCACGTGCAATATTATAATATAATATATCGTCAGTATACTCCGACAAACAATAGCACGTGCAATATTATAATATAATATATCGTCAATATTCTCCAACAAACAATAGCACGTGCAATATTATAATATAATATATCTCAATATACTCCGACAAACAATAGCATGTGCAATATTATAATATATTGTCAATTTACTCTGACATCCACAATAGGGCTGGCGCTATGTTAACTGAGTTGGAAGCTTTGTTAATCTTGTTCTTGCCTATATACCCTATGTTAGTCGGTGGGAGTCAAACCAAGGCAAAGTTCAAATACCCGGAAATGTTCATAATCTTTGAACAAACCGGTCAGGTCACATGCAAACCAAACAGCAATCCAGCAAGGCAGTCAGAAAACCCCGTCAGTCCCCTACCCCTACTTTATTTCATGAATTTATTTAATATACTCAATGCGATAATATGTGTATGTTACAATGTAGTGTAAAACTAGAAGGGTGTTCCATGCATCACTTGTGTCGCCTGCCCTGTGCTTATTTCACCAATTACAATCCAACTATAAAGTTTGAAGACAGGGCGTGCAATTTTTCATGAATTATGGAGCTTTTCTTTTTTTAAAGTGTTAAAGTTTATGAAAATGGGCATAAATCTGCATTGGATAATTGATAGGGAAGAACTGTGTAAAGTTTCATGACCATAGGTCAATATTTTGCCAAGTTAGGTTAGGTTGCAGGTTAAAGTTTTATGAAAAGTGGTCATAACTCTGCAAAAATGAAAGTCACAGATATTGGACATGTGTGTGAAGTTACATGAACATGGGTCAAATACTTTTCAAATTATGGCCAATTATGAGCTAACCAGGCTGCAGGTTAAAGTTTTATGAAAAGGGGCATAACTCTGACGAAATGACAGTCGGAGTTATTGGTCATCATCATGGGTAACAATATTCTGTGTAATAATATGAGTATGTGTGTCAAGATGTGTGTGAAGTTTCATAAACATATGTCAAATATACGACAGACGACGGACGATGGACAAAGTGATACCTACGTGTCTGCCATGCTATGCAGGCGACACAAAAATTGCTAATCTGATCAGTGTCAAAACCATTTTCTTTTTTAATGCTTGAGAGTAACGTAAGTTACTGACTTATAATCAAAAGTCAATGTATATTACATTAACAGAATGTACATTGTTTAGTGGAGAAAATGAGATATTTCGTCGCAAAGAAAGAAAATCGTCAAATTTCGTTTTCACAATATAAAGTTGACGCCACTAGCATGTAGCAACTGCCCACACAGGAATAATTAACACCTAGGTCTTGCATGTATCTCTAAAGGCGAGACAAGAATCTGTCCTAAACAAAATAGTTTCTAAAAGATAGCCAAATTTATACCCATAGGCAATAACACTAAAACTAACGATTTGCAAATCGAGTAGCAGTTCAAAACAATGAAATAGAACAGAAAGTTAGCAGCAAAAAATAAAACTTACATTACATATAATAAAAGACAAGCAACAAATGTACTTCCACTAATGGGCATGGGCAATGAAGAATTAACTATTTCAAAGCAATGGGAAAATAATAGCCACTAATGCAAGGTGTTAGGCGGGGACCCAAGCCTGAAAAAAACGAAAACGTTTACCCGGAAAGATATACTGATTTTTTAAATATTAACAGATGGGGATCTTGTACATATGAAACCACTGTATGGACTTCTGGCATACTTTGCATTTCGTAACAGCATCGCGATTTCTACGGTAACCCATTCGTACCAAGCCAATATATAAAAATCGCTGAACAAACATTCAAAGGAAAATAAAGAAATTTGCACACGTCCTTTTAGGCAAATACAGTTCCAGTATTTGAAATCTTTATGTGTATATGAAATATCAAACTACGGAATCAAGACCTCATTATATTACACTTTACTAGTTTTAACAAGCGTTATAGACCTTTTATGAATTTTGTTTTGTCCTGTGCCAGGGATATTGCGAATTTCTTGTGTTCACAATAACTGCAGTAAACGGTTTCTGATTTCCACTAAATGTTGTATGGTGTAAGGCCTTATACCTACAAGGCCTTTGACAAGTTCAATACTGAGTAAAACTGACACTTGCTTTAAAGAGTTATAACCTTTGGTTATCGAAAGAATAGGCACATTTTAGCTTGAGTACACACATTACTTTAGTAAACGGATTCCGATCTTCGCATTATTTAGTATGAGACTTTATATGAATTTGAACTTTGACAAGATGACAATGAGCAGAACTGACACCTGCCTTACTAAGTTATTGCCCTTGATTATTGCGAAAATGCAAATTTCAGCTTTCGTACACAATACATTAAATAAATTGGTTTCGATTTTCACACAGTTTGGCGTGTAAATCAAATGGATTTCAGACAGGTTAGACGAGTATTAAGTTATTGCTCTAAATTGTCGAAAAATTCGATAGTCTGATTGTTCCCTACCCTACTTTCCTTTGAAATATCATCAAATATTGTGTAATATTCTAATTGAACAAAGAGGATATCTGACTAAGGAGCGTGATTGTTTTCACGATGATTGTAATAAATAGCATTTGATTTTCCATGCTTTTTAGGGTAATATTATTAAGGTCTCGGTTTTGCTTGACAATGAGAACAATTGAGGAGTGGTTTACAAAGTTATCGCCCTTGATGTTTGCAAATATTTAAATGTCAGACTGAGTACACGGCAACTTCAGTAAACGAGTTCTGTGTCTCACTAATATTTAGTTGAAGGGTTTTGGACAATTACTCCATGTGGACTTGTCACATAGTTGTTTCCGAAGCATTTATATTCATATAAGATAATATTCTTTACACATATGGAACCAGTTAAGTATGACACTTCTGTTTATAGACAAATTGTTGGAATCCCAAATAAGAACGAAATGTGCAACTCTTGTTGGTCGATTTGTTTTTGTTTTGTTATGTTAGAGGTTTCATTTTGAGTCTTTTACCAGATACGCTTAGGCAGATGTAATCGAAGCCTTTTATTATACCTCCTTGTATATGGATGATATTTTGGACAATTACAACCCTTTCTTTTCTTTTCTTTACTACATATACTTTCTTTCCAAAGAACTTCACCTCAAAAAAGCTAATATTTCTCATAGTTGCTATATCTTCTTTACTCTATTTACATCTCGCGATTGAAACCGAGAAATAATAAGCCAACTCTATGACAAGAGAGATCATTTCAATTTTGACACTGTTAAGGGCACGACTAGACAATATTAAAGACAACCATCGAACGTTAACGTCCTTTCAGGATTTAGGTCCACAATCTTTCCGGCGATCGCACTATCAAGTGGAAAGCAAAGCGGAGAACTGTAAATGGGTCAACCACTAAACATGCAGTGCGTTGCAAAATAATGTGACAACCTCCTTTGATAAGCTTTTAACAGTGATCATTGCCCAATCTTTAACAGGATCACCATGTGACTCTGTAAACGTCTTAGAAAATAGTCTGCGATTACGTCATAATTGGTCACATGACCATTGCTAAAATATCAAAATGGTTATCAGAAATCATCTCCGCGACCTGACACCACTAATGCCATGGGGTGATGCTGAGTGGTAAACAATCGAAGGGAACTCCGCTTACTTTGGACATTTTTGATGAATTTAGGTTAGGTTAGTATTTTAATTTTAGGTAGGCTGTTTAGAGCTATGAAATTTTAGAAAGTGATGGTAAGAACAAACGCTATAATGCAACCCTATGGAAAACGCAATGGTAGAGTCCATTTTGATTGTTTTAATGGCGGAGTGATATGCCAAAGAATACATTCTAATCTACCGCAGTATAATGCTGAGCAGACATTAGTGTTTATTCACTAAAATAAATATTGAATAAGAGCAATAAGCTTATATTTGAAAAGGTTTGCGTGACGTTTACTTCATTCTTTTTCAAGAAAGTAATAACGACCAAAATATATTGATCCAAAAGTTAGCATAAGCTTTAGCACAATATTGTGTTACGTGATCTACAGCGGCAGTAAGACAGGATGTTATACCTTTGGAGATGTATGTAGTGGTGCAGACACTAGAAATAGGAAGAAAGTGTGCTTTATTACGCTGTTTTAGAAAATTAGGAATCCAGTACATAGTTGGAAGTTTGTTTTGCTTTTCATCTACTCCAGCTTTAATAGTGCTTTATTGAGTTTTATATCCGGACAAACCTTTGCAAAGGTTTATTATCATAACACTGATTTACTTAAAGTATTGTCAGAACACTTCTGCTACAAGGTCTGTCACAACGTGAATACTGTGGTGACTATATGTACAGACTTTTTAAGATTATTGGTCATTATCACATTCCTACAATCTCTATAACTTGTTAACAAACATAACAAAATAGGATATGACCCTATCATTATGCAATGCACTGCATGTTTAGATGTTGACCCATTTACAGTTCGCCACAATGCTTTACAATTAATGTTGCGATGACCCGACAGATTTTGAACCCTATGATGACTTCTACTCACAGGCATTTATTACGATATATAATATAAAAGGCTAGAGAGAATATAGTTATAGTATATGTATATAGTAAAGGGCCTTCTTCTGCTCTCTATCTCTATCCTTCTATACTATATATCATAATGAATGCATGTGCTGCTACCTAAATAGGCCTACTTTTTTATTTAATATTGTCTTATCGTCATCATTCTTTTTTGTCCTGGCTTCTGACAAGTATCTGCTTTGTGGCTTTCTGGGAATTTCTATTCATATATACATGATCATTTTGTGTTATACCTATATTGCCTACTAATTGCTATTCATACTTCCTAGTTTGTAAGGGGTTATAGCCTGGCTGGTCGAATTTTATTGGAATGAAAATAGGGTAAGAGTGAGGTATGGTGCACTCTAGAACCTGGTTAACCCCAGCAGCCTTTATGTCACTGACCATTCCAAGGAGGTACCCATATTGTCACTGACCATTCCAAGGAGGTACCCACATTTCAACCGTTTGAGTTTGCCATTTCGCATACTTTGCTCTTTTCTATACTTGTGATTGGTGTTTGTTTCAAATACGTGTGTTTGGTTGATTGACTGTGTTCTGTGAATGTTATATTTCCTTCTCGACTTTCCATTCCAAGGAGGTACCCATATTGTCACTGACCATTCCAAGGAGGTACCCACATTTCAACCGTTTGAGTTTGCCATTTCGCATACTTTGCTCTTTTCTATACTTGTGATTGGTGTTTGTTTCAAATACGTGTGTTTGGTTGATTGACTGTGTTCTGTGAATGTTATATTTCCTTCTCGACTTTTATACCATAATTTGTTTCTGACTTGAAATAGGATATGGATCACATTTAGTGATACTTATAGTTTTAAACTGTAAACATGATTCTATAACACTTTTTAATACATGGCGTCCCATGGATCAAGGCGATACGAACCGTAGGAAAATATTCAAGTTGAGAAACGTTGACAAACTTCTTAACCAGAAGTTGCCTGTTCAATCAATCAGAACCTAGAATTGAAACTCAAGGTCACAAAAACACCAATGTTGGTTGGACAGTTAATGATCATTTGTAACAAAAGTGCAAATTTCAAATAAATCATTTAGATAATATTCAAGATGTTTTGGAGAAACTCTGTCATACCCAAACAATGACGGCGCTCAATCGCCTTCCAACGAAACTTGTCAATAAAACCCCCGTTATTTTCTAATAAATACAATCAAACGTCTGTGACAAAACAGTGAACCAATTTGGAAGTTTACAATTTGATAAGAGTAATTGCAGTAATACAATTCTATTTTCAAGGTAAATTAAAGGTCCATAACTGTATTAAGAAATCTAAAAGCTACCATCAAACGGATTCTAAATATCTGCCAGTATGTTAATGTTATTAAGACTTCACACTAAACGATATGGTTTAAACCCTATACAATTAAAGATAGTTGTTGCAATAACCATATTTTCTAAGTAAATTAAGGGCCATACCTCTATTCCAAAATGGCAAAACAATTTGATGTATCATAAATATTTTTAACATATACTGGTATCCTATTTGTATATAAAATTTGCACCCAAAATGTTGTTTAATTTTCAACAAAACTTGATTAATTAACATAAACTCTACACAAAAATGTATTTTCGTAGATAATCAGGGGCCATAACTCTATTTAGAAAAGGCAAAGGTACACATTGATCGTAAGGAAGTGATGTCTGTTTGATATAAGGCTTCACAACAATTTTAGTTAAAATCCAAAATAAGATAAAGAAGTTATCAAAACCTTGCACCTAAGCTTTACCCAAAATGTGCATTTTTGTTAAGTAACTCAGGGTCATAACTCTATTCTGAAAAGGAGAAAATCGGCCTTGCTCGTAAGAAAGTGACATCTTAATAATATAACACTTCACAGTAAAGTTGGTTTTAACCGAAAACAATTTACAGAAGTTATTAACAACGTGCATGAAAGCTTTAGCCAAAAGGTGGATGCCCGTCCCTCCCTCCACCCATCTGCCCGCCATCTTCAATCCTTAAACCGCTTTTGATTTAAAAATAAATAAATAAATTGCATAAACAGAATATAATTAGGCGTGCTTATGTCTTATTTATGTACAAAACAAAATCATATCGCTAAAATATAAACTTGTACACATTTTTTCTTTGAATATCAATATTTTCTTATCACTTATGGGCTTCCGTAGAAAATGCGTTTGTGTTACGAAATGCAAAGAATACCATCAATCCATACAGTTGTTTCGTATAGAGTACAGTTTCTGCTATTGATATGCAAAAAATCACGAGTACATCTTTCCGGGTAAACCAAAAGTGTTTTTTTGCACGATATGAGAAGTTGTGTCCCAGCCTATGTGGGCAATAAAGGATCCACTAATGTAAGGCATGGGCAATGAATTTGTTTCTGTGTATGGTGTTTTTACGTCATTTTCAACACATGTTAAGTTATATATTATATAGACAGTCGATTTTTTTGTGGTGGAGGCAGACCATTCACATTTCCTGGGTAGAACCAGTACTGCACACCTCCCGCCATCCGTAACAATCGACACTTCCTCACTTACAAATCGAGCTCCCAGTGGGATTCGAACCCGCAGAGGTGGGAGGTGAGAAGGTTTGCATCGCATGGTCATTAATTTCTCGGCCACGGCGACGCAATGAAGGATCCACTAATGTAAGGCATGGGCAATGAAGGATCCACTATTGTAAGGCATGGGCAATGAAGGATCCACTAATGTAGGGCATGGGCAATGAAGGATCTACTAATGTAAGGCATGGGCAACGAAGGATCCACTAATGTAAGGCATGGGCAATGAAGGATCCACTAATGTAAGGCATGGGCAATGAAGGATCCACTAATGTAGGGCATGGGCAATGAAGGATCTACTAATGTATGGCATGGGCAATGAAGGATCTACTAATGTAAGGCATGGGCAATGCAGGATCCACTAATGTAGGACATGGGCAATGAAGGATCTACTAATGTAAGGCATGGGCAACGAAGGATCCACTAATGTAAGGCATGGGCAATGAAGGATCCACTAATGTAAGGCATGGGCAATGAAGGATCCACTAATGTAAGGCATGGGCAATGAAGGATCCACTAATGTAGGGCATGGGCAATGAAGGATCTACTAATGTAGGGCATGGGCAATGAAGGATCTACTAATGTAAGGCATGGGCAATGCAGGATCCACTAATGTAGGGCATGGGCAATGAAGGATCCACTAATGTAAGGCATGAGCAACGAAGGATCCACTAATGTAAGGCAAGGGCAATGAAGGATCCACTAATGTTAGGCATGGGCAATGAAGGATCTACTAATGTAGGGCATGGGCAATGAAGGATCCACTAATGTAAGGCATGGGCAATGAAGGATCCACTAATGTTAGGCATGGGCAATGAAGGATCTACTAATGTAGGGCATGGGCAATGAAGGATCCACTAATGTCAGGGATGGGCAATGAAGGATCGACTAATGTAAGGCATGGGCAATGAAGGATCCACTAATGTAACACATAAGCAATGAAGGATCTACTAATGTAAGGCATGGGCAATGAAGGATCCACTAATGTAGAGCATGGGCAACGAAGGATCCACTAATGTTAGGCATGGGCAATGAAGGATCCACTAATGTAAGGAATGGGCAACAAAGGATCTACTAATGTAAGGCATGGGCAATGAAGGATCCACTAATGTAAGGCATGGGCAATGAAGGATCTACTAATGTAAGGCATGGGCAATAAAGGATCCACTAATGTAGAGCATGGGCAACGAAGGATCCACTAATGTAAGGCATGGGCAATGAGGGATCCACTAGTAAGAGGCTTATGCAATGAAGGATCACTAATACAAAACATGGGCAATAAAGGATCACTAATAAGAGGCATGGGCAATGAGGGATCCACTAATAAGAGGCATGGGCAATGAGGGATCCACTAATACGAGGCATGGGCAATGAAGGATCACTAATATGAGGCCTGTGCAATGAAGGATCACTAATAAGAGGCATGGGCAATGAAGGATCCACTAATAAGAGGCATGGGCAATGAGGGATCCACTAATAAGAGGCATGGGCAATGAGGGATCCACTAATACGAGGCATGGGCAATGAGGGATCCACTAATACGAGGCCTGTGCAATGAAGGATCACTAATACAAGGCATGGGCAATGAGGGAACCACTAATACTAGGCATGGGCAAATACAAGGCATGGACAATGAAGGTTTCACTTGTAAGAGGCCTGTGCAAGGAAGGATCACTAATATGAGGCATGGGCAAATACAAGGCATGGGCAATGAAGGAATCACTAATTCGAGGCATGGGCAATGAAGGATTCACTAGTAAGAGGCCTGTGCAATGAAGGATCACTAATACGAGGCATGGGCAATGAAGAATCCACTATTAAGAGGCCTGTGCAATGAAGGATCACTAATACGAGGCATGGGCAATGAGGGATCCATTAATACTAGACATGTGCAATGAAGGATAACTAATACGAGGCATGTGCAATGAGGGATCCATTAATACTAGGCATGGGCAATAAAGGATCCACTAAATTGAGGAAAGGGGCAATTAAAGATCCACTAATACGAAGCATGTGTAATTAAAGCTTCACTAATACGAGGCATGGGCAATAAAGGATCCACTAATATGAGGCATGGGCAATGAAGGATCCACTAATGTAAGGCATGGGCAATGAAGGATCCACTAATACAAGGTATGGGCAATGAAGGATCCACTAATACAAGGCATGGGCAATGAAGGATCCACTAATACAAGGTATGGGCAATGAAGGATCCACTAATACAAGGCATGGGCAATGAAGGGTAAACTAATACCAGGTATGGGCAATGAAGGATCCACTAATGTAGGGCATGGGCAATGAAGGATCCACTAATGTAAGGCATGGGCAATGAAGGATCCACTAATACAAGGTATGGGCAATGAAGGATCCACTAATACAAGGCATGGGCAATGAAGGATCCACTAATACAAGGTATGGGCAATGAAGGATCCACTAATACAAGGCATGGGCAATGAAGGGTAAACTAATACCAGGTATGGGCAATGAAGGATCCACTAATGTAGGGCATGGGCAATGAAGGATCCACTAATGTAAGGCATGGGCAATAAATGATCAACCGATACAAGGCATGGGCAATGAAGGATCCACTAATACAAGGCATGGGCAATGAAGGATCCACTAATACGAGCCATGGGCAATGAAGGGTAAACTAATACAAGGTATGGGCAATGAAGGATCCACTAATACAAGGTATGGGCAATGAAGGATCCACTAATACAAGGCATGGGCAATGAAGGATCCACTAATACAAGGCATAGGCAATGAAGGATCCACTAATACAAAGCATGGGCAATGAAGGATCCACTAATACGAGGCATGGGCAATGAAGGGTCAACTAATACGAGGTATGGGCAATGAAGGATCCACTAATGTAAGGCAAGGGCAATAAATGATCCACTAATACGAGGCATGGGCAATGAAGGATCCACTAATACGAGGCACGGGCAATGAAGGGTAAACTAATATGAGGCACGGGAAATGGAGGGTGCACTAGTATGAGGTATGGGCGATGACATATCCGCTAATACAAAGCGCGGGCAATGTAGGGTGCACTAATATGAGGCATGGATGATGAAGGATCACTAATACAAAGGACGGGCAATGGAAGATCCACTAAATAACTACAAAGCACAGGCAATGAAACATGAGTGATAAAGATTCCATTTATTTAAAACTAAGGTGATGAAGGCTATGGGTGATGAAAAGTCCACTAATACAAGGCATGGGGTTGAAAGTTTTGAAAAATACCTTGTACAGAACATCTGCCTGAAATTTCCCGGAATATGTTAATCAAAAGAGATGATTTGATAAAAAAAACTAAATTAACAATAGAAACAACTAGTTTTTCATAATTATTAGTTTAAAAAATGCTGTTAAAGAATTCAAACTCTCAGATTAAATAATTTATCTGAAGCAAAAATTGTAGTGAACACAACTATCATCATCCATGCCCATGATATTTTTAACAAAAGATAATGCTGTTATTAAATACATAAATAATTATGTTGCAAATTACGTATGCAGTAAATTGTTCATGCCTGCAATATTCTTCTTTTTTTTTGACCTTGCTAAGTAGTTAGTATACAGTAATTTCTCTATATTTTTTAATATTTAAACAATCATATGCTAAATAATGGCCTTATGCTTTGTTTGTTTGTTTGTTTGTATGGTGTTTTACGTCATTTTCAACACATGTAAGGTTATATATGACGGTCAATTTTTTGTGGTGGAGGCAGACCAGCCACATTTCCTGGGTAGAACCAGTACTGTACACCACTCGCCATCCATAAGAATCCTCACAAGTCGAGCTCTCAGTGGGTGGTCTTATGTACCTTTGGCCTTGTCCGTCAGATGAGTGTAAATCCAGCAGTGGAGTGTATTGTAGTCTATCCTCTGAGCATGTTAAAGAACGATGGGAATCTATTTGAAAGTAAAAGTAGGGCATAGTTTGTCTCCTTCCACTCACTTTGGGGTGGCTCGAATAACCTATATGGTGTGTTAATAAGCCATTTAACAACAATTCAGTTGACTCACTTAAGTTTAAATATATAAACTTAGCAGGATAAGTGGTTTTTGGAAAGTGTTTGGCTGTTATTTTTCATCCCGGGCCATAAGTGACGTGATAATAAACCATAGAACAGCCACAACAAACATACCTTAAATGTGACGGTTACTCTTCCAAATGTTCCCAGCTCTCGTCCAATGTTAACATCGACTATATTGGTGGAGATCGGGTCCTCTTTTGTCACTATAGGTGATGGCTACAAATGACAAATCAATACCTCTACAAGTGTCTACTATTTATATACACATTAAATTTAAGGATACTTGGTTTAATCTTTTTTTATTTCAGTGATAATATATAATACCTATGGAGCATGCATGTACAATAATAAGGGATTGGAATGAAAGCACAATGCTTAAAGAGGTCCACTGTATCTAGAGGTCCTTTCCACTGTATCTAGAGGTCCTTTCCCTGTATCTAGAGGTCCTTTCCACTGTATCTAGAGGTCCTTTCCACTGTATCTAGAGGTCCTTTCCATTGTTTGAAGAAGTCTTTTTCGCTGCTTATAGAGGTCCTTTCCACTGTATCAAGAGGTTCTTTCCACTGCTTGAAGAGGTCCTGTTCACTGCTTACAGAGGTCCTTTCCACTGTATCTAGAGGTCCTTTCCACTGTATCTAGGTCCTTTCCACTTTGTCTAGAGGTCCTTTCCACTGCTTGAAGAGGTCCTATTCACTGCTTATAGAGGTCCTTTCCACTGTATTTAGAGGTCCTTTCCACTGCTTGAAGAGGTCCTGTTCATTGCTTATACAGGTCCTTTCCACTGTATCTATAGGTCCTTTCCACTGTTTGAAGAGGTCCTGTTCACTGCTTATAGAGGTCCTTTCTACTGTATCTAGAGGTCCTTTCCACTGTATCTAGAGGTCATTTCCACCGCTTGAAGTGGTCCTGTTCACTGCTTATAGAGGTCCTTTCCACTGTATCTAGAGGTCCTTTCCACGGTATCTAGAGGTCCTTTCCACTTTATCTAGAGGTCCTTTCCACTGACTGAAGAGATCCTGTTCACTGCTTATAGAGGTCCTTTCCACTGTATCTAGAGGTCCTTTCCACTGACTGAAGAGGTCCTGTTCACTGCTTAAAGTGGTCCTTTCCACTGTATCTAGAGGTTCTTTCCACTGTATCTAGAGGTCCTTTCCACTGTATCTAGAGGTCCTTTCCACTGACTGAAGAGGTCCTGTTCACTGCTTAAAGTGGTCCTCCCACTGTATCTAGAGGTCCTTTCCACTGTATCTAGAGGTCCTTTCCACTAGGTCCTTTCCTCTGTATCTAGAGGTCCTTTCCACTGTATCTAGAGGTCCTTTTCACTGTATCTAGATGTCTTTCCACTGTATCTAGAGGTCCTTTCCACTGACTGAAGAGGTCCTGTTCACTGCTTATAGAGGTCCTTTTCACTGTATCTATAGGTCCTTTCCACTAATAGAAAAGGTCCTGTTCACTGCTTATAGAGGTCCTTTCCACTGTATCTAGAGGTTCTTTCCACTGTATCTAGAGGTCCTTTCCACTGTATCTAGAGGTCCTTTCCACTGACTGAAGAGGTCCTGTTCACTGCTTAAAGTGGTCCTCCCACTGTATCTAGAGGTCCTTTCCACTGTATCTAGAGGTCCTTTCCACTAGGTCCTTTCCTCTGTATCTAGAGGTCCTTTCCACTGTATCTAGAGGTCCTTTTCACTGTATCTAGATGTCTTTCCACTGTATCTAGAGGTCCTTTCCACTTACTGAAGAGGTCCTGTTCACTGCTTATAGAGGTCCTTTTCACTGTATCTATAGGTCCTTTCCACTAATAGAAAAGGTCCTGTTCACTGCTTATAGAGGTCCTTTCCACTACATGAAGAGGTCCTGTTCATTGCTTATAGAGGTCCTTTCCACTGTATCTAGAGGTCCTTTCCACTGTATCTAGAGGTCTTTTCCATTGTTTGAAGAAGTCTTTTTCGCTGCTTATAGAGGTCCTTTCCACTGTATCAAGAGGTTCTTTCCACTGCTTGAAGAGGTCCTGTTCACTGCTTACAGAGGTCCTTTCCACTGTATCTAGAGGTCCTTTCCACTTTGTCTAGAGGTCCTTTCCACTGCTTGAAGAGGTCCTGTTCACTGCTTATAGAGGTCCTTTCCACTGTATCAAGAGGTTCTTTCCACTGCTTGAAGAGGTCCTGTTCACTGCTTACAGAGGTCCTTTCCACTGTATCTAGAGGTCCTTTCCACTTTGTCTAGAGGTCCTTTCCACTGCTTGAAGAGGTCCTGTTCACTGCTTATAGAGGTCCTTTCCACTGTAATTATAGGTCCTTTCCACTGCTTGAAGAGGTCCTGTTCACTGCTTATAGAGGTCCTTTCCACTTTGTCTAGAGGTCCTTTCCACTGCTTGAAGAGGTCCTGTTCACTGCTTATAGAGGTCCTTTCCACTGTATTTAGAGGTCCTTTCCACTGCTTGAAGAGGTCCTGTTCACTGCTTATACAGGTCCTTTCCACTGTATCTATAGGTCCTTTCCACTGTTTGAAGAGGTCCTGTTCACTGCTTATAGAAGTCCTTTCCACTGTATCTAGAGGTCCTTTCCACTGTATCTAGAGGTCATTTCCACTGCTTGAAGAGGTCCTGTTCACTGCTTATAGAGGTCCTTTCCACTGTATCTAGAGGTCCTTTCCACTTTATCTAGAGGTCCTTTCCACTGCTTGAAGAGGTCCTGTTCACTGCTTATAGAGGTCCTTTCCACTGTATCTAGAGGTCCTTTTCACTGTATCTAGAGGTCCTTTCCACTGTATCTAGAGGTCCTTTCCACTGACTGAAGAGGTCATGTTCACTGCTTATAGAGGTCCTTTCCACTGTATCTAGAGGTCCTTTCCACTAGGTCCTTTCCACTGTATCTAGAGGTCCTTTCCCCTGTATCTAGAGGTGACTGGTCCTTTCCTCTGTATCTAGATGTCTTTCCACTGTATCTAGAGGTCCTTTCTACTGACTGAAGAGGTCCTGTTTATAGAGGTCCTTTTCACTGTATCTATAGGTCCTTTCCACTAATAGAAAAGGTCCCATTCACTGCTTATAGAGGTCCTTTCCACTACTTGACGAGGTCCTGTTCATTACTTATAGAGGTCCTTTCCACTGTATCTAGAGGTCCTTTCCACTGTATCTAGAGGTCCTTTCCATTGTTTGAAGAAGTCTTTTTCGCTGTTTATAGAGGTCCTTTTCACTGTATCAAGAGGTTCTTTCCACTGCTTGAAGAGGTCCTGTTCACTGCTTATACAGGTCCTTTCCACTGTATCTATAGGTCCTTTCCACTGTTTGAAGAGGTCCTGTTCACTGCTTATAGAGGTCCTTTCCACTGTATCTAGAGGTCCTTTCCACTGTATCTAGAGGTCATTTCCACTGCTTGAAGAGGTCCTGTTCACTGCTTATAGAGGTCCTTTCCACTGTATCTAGAGGTCCTTTCCACTGTATCTAGAGGTCCTTTCCACTTTATCTAGAGGTCCTTTCCACTGTTTGAAGAGGTCCTGTTCACTGCTTATAGAGGTCCTTTCCACTTATCTAGAGGTCCTTTCCACTGTATCTAGAGGTCCTTTCCACTGTATCTAGAGGTCCTTTCCACTGACTGAAGAGGTCCTGTTCACTTCTTAAAGAGGTCCTTTCCACTGTATCTAGAGGTACTTTCCACTGTATCTAGAGGTCCTTTCCACTGTATCGAGAGGTCCTTTCCACTGACTGAAGAGGTTCTGTTCACTGCTTAAAGAGGTCCTTTCCACTGTTTGAAGAGGTCCTGTTCACTGCTTATAGAGGTCCTTTCCACTTATCTAGAGGTCCTTTCCACTGTATCTAGAGGTCCTTTCCACTGTATCTAGAGGTCCTTTCCACTGACTGAAGAGGTCCTGTTCACTTCTTAAAGAGGTCCTTTCCACTGTATCTAGAGGTACTTTCCACTGTATCTAGAGGTCCTTTCCACTGTATCGAGAGGTCCTTTCCACTGACTGAAGAGGTTCTGTTCACTGCTTAAAGAGGTCCTTTCCACTGTATCTAGAGGTCCTTTCCACTGTATCTAGAGGTCCTTTCCCGTTCTTATAGTAGCCAGGACAACACTTTCTGATTTATATCTGTCACAATAGTAAATAGGTCATAGATATAGACCCTAATTTACTATTAAATAAGTGCCATTTTGTCAGTTCACTTTTGAAGCCAAATATCAGACTCCAGCTTGGTCAATACAATTAGTGCGCGCCGCCATTTTTTGATACAGTGTACCATGATGATCCACTTGCATATTTTATTTTCGACCGATTAGAAGACAGATTTCCATGTTATGGGCATGAGTGTCAAGGTTAAAAGTAATGTAATATGAATATATAATTAGATGTGCGATTTGAGGTATCCAAGGGGATATTTCAAGGCATTAAACAATAGCAATCTTCAACATCGGTAAAAACAATGATATAGAAGTGGATGAAGGTCAATGAAGGTTCAAGCATCTCTATTAGGCTTTCTTTTATGTTAAGAAATCATTTTCCAAGTGTAGAGCGGAGCGCTTTTGTGCGCCAGGATGTGTAAACATTCTACCGTTTGGGCCTCTGCAGGCATAAATGTACAGGCTAGTTCCCAATTTTTACGCGGGAACCAGTCTAACACGTAATGCTTCTGGCTGAAGTGATACACACAATTTGACAGATAAACTTTATTGAAAGCTTGTGTTTAAATAGCTATAATTTTTTATTAATTGTTCGATTTTGATGATTTAAAATGTATAGTTTTTGTGAAAACATGCTTTTTCTATTGGTGCAATTTACACAATTTTGAAAATATTGTAAAACTGTTGTCCTGGCTACTTATAGAGGTGCATTTCACTGCTTATGGAGGTCTTTTCAACAACATCCACAAGATCCTTTTTTGTCAAAAGATTTCACAAAATGTTCATAAATATTTATGGCATTGAAAAAATATTACTTACATCAAGAAAGCTGAATACACCGTATGCATCATCGTTGGCCCGAATGATCACTGTGGCAACGTTGGGCAGCGTCACTGTGGTCCCTGTACTAATCAGAGACAGGGTGAATATGTATGTCTCCTCAATCTCTGGGTCATTATCATCCGCCACCATGAACGTGACAGTGGCAATGTCGGACCGACCGGGGGCGAAGGATGCAATCTGACTGCTGCCCACAAAATCTTGGTTTATATTGTCAACCTGTTATTAAGAAGTCATGTTAATATATTTTCTATCAAGGAAAGTGCCAAAATATGTATGAACGAAACACCTTAGGTGATGGATATATTGGAAATTTTGATTTTGGCTCAAAAGTATTCGAACTTCCGAGTGTATTTTTTAAGCGTAATATATCAAAGGCCATGACAAATGAAAGATCAAAGATTTTATTACAGTTTAAATTCTTGTATTACAATCAATACAGATCTTCAGATATGAATTAAACAAAACACGACATTCTGCAGTTGTGTGACCTTTGATCTCTGCCTATGACCAATTGCCAAAATGCTGAGATTTTTTTTTTTTTCACTAGGTGATAAAATTTGTGTTACTCAGTTTTTATCCTTAAGTTCCTATAGTAAAATAAAAATCTTTGGCAGATGATAATTTTCAAGATTCAGTTATGAAAGGTACATATATTGAATCAATTTGCATAAATTTGCATGAAATATGCAGAGTTTTAAAATTATCACACAATATTAAATACCTTAATTCTAACAGTAAACTTGGTTGAAAAACCGAGTTTATCGCCTACCAGAATTTAGAGGTCTCAGATTTCTGGTCACTGATTAGTCAGTTTATTTTGATGATGCTTTATCAAAATTATGAATACTCGCTGTATTTTTTCAATTGATTGATGCATCTTTAAGGAACTATCAGAATATTTAGAAATAATAATTTATTTAAATTAAATGGCTTGATATCAATAAGTCAAAGCAAACAGCAACACAAGATATTTCTTACTTACAGAAACTATGGCGTTAACAATCTTCAATAAATCCCCAATATGTCTGATTCTCAGGTTAAACTGGTTCCCCTCCTCTGTTATCACCTGGGTGTCCATAAACTGTACAGACCCAGCCAGGCAGGGTACCAAACATGTACTCAACAAGATCAAGGTCACACATGTTAGCAGACGGGTCAGTGACATGCTGGAAATAAAAAAGTAAAATATTGGATATACTTGATGAAATATATAAACTCAAAATCAACTAAAACTATCACTGAAGGTGAACATAACAATGAAAGTCACATGAAGTTAATTTATACAATATTAGAGTGGAAAGTTCTATTAAAGTTAAACAATGAATGAATGAATGGTGTTTTATGGCACGTCGACACAAAAACAGGTCATATTATGTGCAAAATATGATGAAAGATGAAGAAATGAAGTAGTAAATAAAAACCAATGTAAATATATATTGACAAAACCATCCACAAATTAGGGATGATACGGTAGTAATATAAACCATGTATAAATGTAAATCAACAAATGCCCGTCAACGGGTGCATAAACAAGCAAATATATATAAGAACATATTATAATGATTTATAGTCTGATTATTATAATGATTTATATAGTTTGACCTCCCTCATGAAATCCAAAACAAGACCAAAATCCATAGTAACAAACAACTCCTTCACAGTACCAACATTGCAGCACCCCCGACGCACAGGTTCAAAGTCTATACACTCCAACAAGGTGCGCCCGACCGCCAACGGTGCAAAGCAGGGCACACATTCCGTCAATTGCTCACCTCGTAATAAATATGAATGAGTATAACGTGTATGCCCCATCCCGCACCGGGCTAGGACAACCTCTTATCGACGAATGGGTCTACTAGAAGAACGTCATTCTCCGAGTAACGGGTTAATTGAATGGAGTTCACTGCTAACTGACAAATCCCAAGCGGCCCGCCAAAAGTCACAAATACATGCACCAATACAACTTCCAAAATCAGTACAAGGCAAGTCAGCACCAGATATATGCAAACCCAATGCTGCCACCATCACCTGGCGCTCCTACATGGCTTGGAAGCCAGCAGAAAATAATAACATTATCAACTATAAGAGAATTGTACTTTTGTAAAAGTTGAAGCACAACTGGGTTATCATGTTTCATATTACCCAGGGCTTGAAGAGATGAAAGGGAATCAGAAAAGATAACAAAATGGTCATCATCAGATTCCTGAATACAGTTTTAGGCAAGTTCAATTGCCTTATCTCCATCTTTAGAACCATCTGTGTATAGCGGCTCTTTGTGCTTGTTTGTGAACAACCGCTGCTGCAGCTACCTTATCTCCATCTTGAGAACCATCTGTGTATATATGTTGAAAGTTACTGTATTTCGATTTAATTTCATTAAATTTGCTTTGAAAGACAGTAGGGTCTGTACTGGATTTGTTACTATTACAAAGATCAAAAATAATTGTTGTTGTTTCCAAAGTCCACGGTGGAATTTGTGGTACTTTGTACTTGGCAATCAAATTTAGGTCGATTTCAGTGTCTCTTAATTTTGGTTTAATACGAAGACCAAATGGTCGAATGGCCTTCGGTTTTCGATCAAAAAGAGGTTCGTAACTAGAATTAAAAACAGTATCGAAAGTTGGGTTTGAAGAGTTAGATTGTAAATTAATGGTATACTGAAGGGCTAATTTGTCCCGTCTATCAGACAGTGATGGTTCATAAGCTTCAACATATAGACTTTCGGCTGGTGATGTACGAAAGGCACCTAAGGCGAGTCCTAATTCTTGACTATGTATAGGATCGAGCATCTGCAAGTATAACTTGCGAGTCGATCCATATACTATTGAGCCATAGCCCAGCTTGGTAAGAGATCTATAAAGTTGTAAAAGTACCCCAATTAGTGTTTGCAACAACTTTAAGTAAATTAAGAGCTTTAAGGCACTTGGCCTTCAAGTACTTAAGGTGTGGTATAAACATTAATTTACGGTCGAAAATAAGACCAAGGAATTTTGTCTCATCCACTACTGGTATCGGTGACCCATCCAGTGTTAGATGAGGGTCTTGATGATGTTTACGTAGTAGTTGACAAAAGTGCATACAATTAGTTTTAGATTTAGAAAATGTATATATCATCAGACCAGGTCTGAAGTATATGGAGATATTGTTGAAGTTGTCTCTCAATAATATTCATGTTTTTTGCACAATAACATATAACAAAGACGTCAACATATTGAGAGCAATCAGGATTGATGCATTTAACTATACTGTTTTTATATTAAAAAGGGTGACAGAGAGTATGCTGACCTGTGGCACACCCATCTCCTGTTCATGAATGTCAGAGGGGGTTGAACCCATTCGGACACAAAACGGTCAATCATATAAGAAACTCTCTATAAAAATTGGTAATCGGCCTCTAAGACCAAGGTCATAAAGATCATTCATGATACCGTACTTCCATGCAGTATCATAAGCTTTCTCCAAGTCAAATAATACAGCCACTAGATGTTCTTTCTTTACGAAAGCTTCCCTAATAAATGATTCAAATCAAATGAGATTGTCTATTGTGCCTCGTCGGAATCCGCTTTGATACTTTGTTATCAGTTTGTTGGACTCCAGGTACCAAACGAGTCTCAAATTAATCATTCGTTCCATGGTTTTACATATACAACTTGTTAAAGCAATAGGGCGATAATTTACTGGGTCCATATGATCCTTTCCAGGTTTGGGGACTGGAATAACGATTGCTTCCCGCCAAGAATCGGGGAAGTTCATAATTCGGCGATAAGTTAGACAATCAACAATATGTGATGAATGTGTGATATAGAGGACCATACGATCATTAGTTGTTCCGAGTTTATAAAATTTGGAAACAATCCATTTGAAACTGTTCGAGAAATGCAAGTAATAGAAATGTGTTATGAGAAGCGACGAAATGTGTTACGTGATGGGGCACAACATTACGGGACATTGTCACAGTGCGATTCCTATATAGCTCCCCGACTTTACTTATGGTTTGCTAGCCCCTGCAATCAATGGGCAAATGGTACATATCTATTGCTCGATGCCCTATTTTGTTTCCTCTTAAATACATACTGTTTATACGAAACCTTACTCTTTGCTACTGGATTAACCTTTCTCCATTATCATCCTGTGTTGAGATATCCTCTACAGCCAATATGGGAATCCCCAGGTTGTATCAAAGCAGGTATACGGACATTTGCAGCCCCCCTCCACCCCCACCCCCCACAAGTACAAAAATGCACTGGTGGACATTCCCAACACAAGTGAAATGTTATGCTGGACATTTGCCTCCCAACTGAAATGAAAGTTAGGACATCTGCCCCTCATTAGTAATGACAAGATAGGACATTTGCCCGATAGTTCAAACTGTGTTAAATAATTTAAGTTGTGTAAATTCAAGTCTAATTTGTATTGTGATGCGTAAACATCAGCCACAGATACCACGGCAAATACACGTTAATTTCGGACACCAACTTTTTTTTTTTTATCCCGTTCAAACTTATAGAGTAAATACGGTAAGCAATTTGAATGTGTATTTTATCATTTTATTATATACTTTCCAGTGAAATAGTGGATTTTATGATTAAAACAAAACCATATATTTTCTTTGTTTATATTTTCACTGTGAAAATATAAACAATGACGTCACGCAACTGTTGACTTGTTGGCGTTATTGAAGTTGTTGCGCGTCACTTTTATCTTCTTTTTATTTGATCTAAGACAACTTCTAAGGTTGTTAGTATATAATAAAAAGAATATATGTTGTGTTGTCGTGAATATAGAATTTATTTTTATCTCGAAGAGAGGAAACTCAAATATTTACAATCGCGCTAAAGCACTTGTGAAAATATAAGTTTTCTCACTTCTCGATGAAAATAAATCCTATATTCACTCCAATCTAACAAATATTCCCTATATACTGGAAAAAAAGAAGTGAAATCAGTGTTGTGAAAATGTACAATTCAAGACTAAAATGGCATATGAAGTAAAAAGCTACACAAGTAGGAAGGTTACCCCAGTATAACGTTCTTATTAATATTCTTTATATATATAGAGTCTAATTAACATTGTTGAAGTGATACGGGAAATAATTCCCGAGTGAGAAAGATTAAAACGCACTCGTTTCTATATCGCAAGAATATTTCTCACGAGTGAATTATTTTCCGTATCACGACAAAATGTTAATTAAACTATATAATATATATTCTGTGACGAATTTCTTTCCAATCGTCATTTGACACAAGTATTCCTTCTTCTGTCACTCCTTTGGCGAGGCGACAGCGCGGAGTAATATCATGACGTCAATTCGTGACGTAATATCGTGACGTCTATCGTTTAGTTCATAACATTTGGCTACTGTGCTATCTTGCGCACTAGGCGAGATAGCACAGTAGAGGAAGGGATATGTTATAGATTTTTTCAAACTGGGAAATTTCTATAATTCATCACAGAATATATAATATATTCATATCAGGTCTTACACAAAACAGAGTTTGTTAGCAGCAGACACATTAACAGCAGCTTAGGAGTATATTACATTGATTTTAACTATATTTTATGAAAGCCTGCAGATGTTACCAAAATGTAAATAACAGAAACATGATGTAACCTCTTTTTCTAATATATTGATTAACTACAGACTAGTTACTCATTTAGTCTGGATCAAAATCTTTATTATTTATTAAACCTTAGCCCCCTATGAATGTATAATGGACTCCTTTCTTTAAATTCAGACAATTCCATTTATGTTACAAAGGGGTGTTTTAGTTAAATGACTGATGAGCAGCCAGATAGTGTAAACTCTGAGCTGCAAAGGCTGTTTTTAGTCACCCTTAGCAGGCTAAGAGTTAAGAAACATGAAAATTCCACAAAAAACAGGTTCTCTTTCATAAAAAAATCCTATTTAAGTGAAAATACTAAATTAATGTTTATAAATCATTTTTTCGTAACAGTGACCTTGACTTCAAATGCAATCACATGTTTCAACCCTTCCATATATTAAGCTGCCTGCACACCAATTTTCTTTCCAACATCTCATTCTTAACTCAAGATATAACCCAGAAACCTTTTTGCTATTTTTAGTAACAGTGACCTTTACCTTAACCCCAGTGACCTCAAATGCAATCCCAATCTTCCTTTCCATCTTTATGTATAAGCTACCTATACAGCAAGTTTTGTTCCAGTATCTCATTCCTTACTTATTAAGTTATTGTATGGAAAACATTTTTTTTATTTTTGGCAACAGTTGCTTGACCTTGACCCCAGTGACCTCAAATGCAATCCCAAGGTTGTCTCCCCCACTGCACAACCTCGTTACAATAAGTTTGATAGTGGATAGTGCCCAACCTTGTTATGATATGTTTGAAAGTAGATAGGGAATATTTTTGGATAACATTATGGATTTGCGGAAAATTGTTTAAGACAAAAACAGTAAAACTAGAAAATATGTCCATGACACACGGATGCACCGCTGTAGCGCTGTCAGTCACATAAAACAAAACTTCAGTGTTAGTTAACTTAGTCCAAAAAGTAGGTCAAGGTCATTCATATCAACCTGGTTGTGGTAGGAACATATTAATTTCAATCCAACATTTGGTTTAGGAAGAGTAGCGGTGACAACAAATTTAAAGTTAAAATGCCAAAGGTAAGGGCCATAAACTCTGACACAAATTATTGAACTGAAACGCACAAGGGGTATGCAGAACAACAAATTCAAACTTGAAACTTGTCAAAGGGCCATAACTCCACATCAAAAATCATTGAACCGGAACACAAACGTGATATGCTCAACTAGGCATCATACCGATGCTACCTACCAAGTCTCGTCGAAATCCAATATGCAGTTCAGGAGGGGTAGCGGAAACATTAAATTTAAAGTTAAAATTTCAAAGGGCCAAAACTCCATCAAAAACCATTGAAATTGAACATCAAACGCGACATGCAAAACTAGGAATCCTACAGCTGCTTCCTGCCAACTTCTGTCAAAATCCAACAAGCGGTTTAGGAGGAGTAGCGGCAAACAACAATTTTAAAGTGAAAATATCAAAGGGCCATGACTCCGTCAAATATCATCGAACAGGAACACATACACGACAATCAGAACTAGACATTATACCGAAGCTTCCTGTAAATTGTCGGCAAAATTCAAAAAGCGGTTCAGGAGGAGTAGCGGCGACATCCAATTCAAAGCGAAAAATGTCAAAGGGCCATAACTCCGTCAAAAATCATCGAACCGGAAAACAAACGCGACGTGCACAACTAGACATTATACTAATGCTTCCTGTAAATTTTCAGCAAAATCCAACAAGCGGTTTAGGAGGAGTAGCGGCGACAACAAATTTAAAGTGAAAATGTCAAAGGGCCATAACTCCGTTAAAAATCATCGAACCGGAACACAAACATAACATGCATAACTAGACATTATACCGATGCTTCCTGTAAATTTTCAGTGAAATCCAACAAGCAGTTTAGGAGAAGTAGCGGCGAGAACATATTTAAAGTGAAAATGTCAAAAATCATCGAACCGGAACACAAACGTGAAATGCACAACTAGACAGTATACCGATGCTTCCTGTAAACCTTCGGCAAAATCCAATAAGTGGTTTAGGAGGAGTAGCGGTGACGACATTTGTGACAAACGGACAGACAGACTAACGGACACAGCAAAAACAATATGTCTCCCGCAGTATATTGCCCGGAAACCATTTTTCTAGTTATATTAAAGTGACCTTGACCCCAGGGACATCAAATCAATTCCAATCATCCCTGATTAATGTTATTGCCCAGAAACCATTTACTATTTTTAGTAACAACAACCTTGACCTTAACCCCAGTGACCGTAAATGCAATGCCAAGATTCTTTTCCATATAAGCTACATGCACTTACACACCACCAAGTTTTGTTCCAATATCTCATTCCTGACTATCTCATTCCTGACTACCGTGGCCGAGTGGTTAACGTCTCTAACTTGAAATCACTTGCCCCTCACCGCTGTAGGTTCGATCCCTCGGGGGCCTAGGAATCTTTATGTGAGGAAGCTATCCAGCTGGCTTGCGGAACGTCGGTGGTTCTACCCAGGTGCCCGCCCGTGCACGAAAATTGCCCGGAGGGACACCTGGGGTCTTCCTCCACCAATGGAAGCTGGAAAGTTGCCACATGACCTTAGCTGTTGGTGCGACTTTAAAATCCAATTCAATCAATCAATCAATCATTCCTGACTAAAGTTATTGCCCTGGAAACCATTTTTTTATTTTTAGTACCAGTTGCTTGACCTTGACCCCAGTGACCTCAAATGCAATCCCAAGCTTCCTTTCCATATATTCTACTTACATACCAAGTTTTGTTCTAATATCTCATTCCTAACTACCGGTAAAGTTATTGCCAGGAAAATGTGAGCTTGATGCCGACTGCATGCATGCCCTGCATTTCTACTTGTCCTGCATCAATGAGCCCTCGTCATGGCGAGCGGGCGGTTGGAATGTTCATGCCCTGCCAAATGCTACAATTATTACATATCCGGTATATTCTAGTAATGAGCTGTCAAATGTCAAATTATTAACAAAATAAGAAACTGTCTGATAACATAAATTGGCTGGAACATAAACAAGAGATGTTGGGGAATCTGATGAATGGCCTCAGATGGACCTTGTAAGTGGCGTAAACACAGACGAAAGGAATGTCAAAATGAATGTCTCTGGAGAATAAATGGTAGAAATGTGACCTTTGACAAATATATAGCATTTCAATTAAATATGGGGCCATAACTCCGGTGTTTATTTTAGTTGATGTTTGAACTTGTCCAAGTTTTCATCGATATAAGGATTCTGACTAAGTTCCATAAAAAAAAAAGACAATGTAAAATAAATGTGGTTTTAGAACTCGTCAGAGCTTTCATTGATAATAAGAATCTGACCTAGTTTGGTAAAGATTAGTGCAAAATTAAAGCGCTGGAGTGTTGACAAAGCAAACTAGAACTGTTGCCGGAGGCGGACATTAATACCACTTGCTGGCAACTTGTTGTGGGGTGGGTAAACATACAAGACTTTGTTCCTATAAGATACATAGACATATGTAAATGAAATGGCCATAACTCCTACAAACACTATCAAAGTGATCTCGTGGAATATTATTACTTCCTAGCAAGTTTCAATAAATTCTAACAAGGAGTTTTAGAGAAATATCCCGGACAAGAATTTTGTAAAGTATATATATTTTGGAAATACAAAGGGCCATAACTCAGTGGAAAATTATCGAACCGGAACGTCATGTAGTATGCGCATGTCCACTTGATATTGATACTTCCTAGCAAGTTTCGCAAAATTCTAAGAAGGAGTTATTGAGAAATAGCCCTGACAAGAATTGCGTCTACGGACAGACGGAAAGACAAGCTGATTCCAGTCTACTTTGCGGTGGGGGTATAAATTACACTTTTTTCGTTAGATCAGCTGCCATAACCCTGATGTTTACCATTCAATATTGGAGGTTTTCAAACTTGTCTGAAATTTTATTGCTATAACGACTTGGTTAGAATTCAAAATGAAGGTGCTAGAGACTGAAAACAAAAAGTTAACAGTTGTAAGTCAGAAGACGGATAACGGACAACAGACCATTGCATTAGTAACCCTTAAAAGAGCTTAAAATATCCCAAGCGGAAAACGCAACTCTGACCACTACACCACAGTGAGGGTAAGATAGTGTATCCACTACACCACAGTGGAGTTGGAAAAAATCAGAGGAGCTTATCAATATGCCTTTAAAACAGTCTATTAAATCATTTTAGAATTCTTTTACATTTAGAATTTTATGATTCTTGGTTTCAAGAAACTCATTACTCATTGAGAGGTACAAACAGTCTTAATCTGTTTCTCGCAGCAATTTAATCATAATAGCACGACATGATGTCGTAACACTAGAAAGAGATGTCATGATAGAAACAACCGAATGAAAATATGAATGACTGGTTCAGTGATAAACAAGAAATATCAATGTATGTGATAAATGCCCCCAAAGTGTCCTTTGACCTCTAAGTATGACCTTGACCTTGGAGCCATGGACCTGGATTTTGTGCACGACATGTTGTTTGGTTGTGGTGAGCACTTGTGCTAAGTTATTTGAAAATCCATCCAGGCATGCAGAAGTTATTTACTGGACACGATTTGACCTTTGACCTCTAAATGAAACCAGTTAACTTAAAACTCATAAACAGTGTCAGAACTCATTGAGTTTTTACTTGACATTGAGTAATGAGGTTCTTGAAATCCAGAAACACACAATCCTAATAGTAAAATAATTCTACACCAATATTATGACATAAGGTATTTAGTCATATCACCAAAAAAAAAGAATTACTCATAATTACCAACTCTACAAAACAATTAACACATCTATTCAACACCCATTTATAGAAAATTATATCTTTTTCACATGATCTGTCAATTAAACATATGTTCGTCAAGACCAACATATGTCACCAACATTTGGTCGATGTTCCATTATACAGAATATTGAATGTTACCAGCCATTGATTGACAAGACTACTATGTTGTTCAGTTAATGGCATTTATAAAAATAACACGCTATAATAGACAACGCCCTGTGGCGTAGCTGAAGTAGTCAATAAAACTTTCTTTGTAATACCATTAGCACATGTTTGACTAATCAACAGCTTATAATCAACTTAAGAGATGGTTTTGATCAAATATACAGTTATAAAAGAAAGACAGTGTAGAGGTAGATGTAAAATAAAGGTCCTTTATCTTTAATAATTCATGTTCGTGTAAGTTTTTTTTAAATAATCACGGTTGATGTAAGAATTTTGGTTTAAAAATATTAATGTACATTAAGCCTTTTAAATACAATAATGTACTAGTAAGAATAAAGCAACTTTAAACTGCTTGGAGTATTCTCATTGAATTCTATCTTTAACATTTATTTATTCATTCTTAACAATAACTAATTTCATAATCTGAACAATAACCTTATTTAAATGATAAACAACTTCATAATTTACACAATAAAGGATTTCATTATCTGACTGATAACCAATTTCATAAATTTTATTATCTAAATGATAAACAATTATTCCAAACAATAATTGATTTTATAATCTGATTGAAAACCTATTTCATAATCTAAACGATAACCAATATCATATTTTGCTATTTTATAACTGAACACTGATTTTATAACTGATAACCAATTTCATAATTTGTAACTCACTCATGTCTTCATAATCTAATATAGTTCATTAAATCATTTTGAATTTTATAACTATTTTATAATTGAATACTAATTTTATAAATGATAACCAATTGCATAATTTGTAACTGACTTCATAATCTAAAGGATAGTTTATTACATAATCAATTAACTGAAAATTTAAATTGGAAATTGTGTTTGTTCACATTATGTTTGTCCAATCTGAAACTGAAGTAACCAAACCAAAAAAGATGTCAGCTGATATTACAGTAGCTATCCCGCCAACAACAGCCAAATTTTACAATATATGTACTCCATTTCTAAAACTACTGACGACGAGGTATAAATATAACTTACATGTTTTTAAAATCCAAATTCTATAGATACAATATAAACGGCTTTAACCAGCCAGGCCAAACCCCAAAACTGGAGCGTTGAGTATTAATTTTACACATATTCAATCATGGGTATTTCAAGAACCCATGTATAAACTTATCCTATTAATTGGCACATACACAATTTTATATGCCCTGAACACCTGGTCAGAATTTTGATTAACGGTTTTGTAATGTAATCTTTCCGTTATTTGGCGGGTTAAGTGTCTTTAACTATTTAACTACTCTTTACAACTGATCATCGGTTACAATCGGCTGGATGAAACCGATCAATCATCGGTAATTATGAAGTAGCACATATGCATGTAAATCCATGTTTCAGGCCTTGAACATTATCAGGGGCGTGGCTGAGTGAATTTGAACTGTACGCCCGATGGGGTTCCAATGGGCAACATCCCCGATGGGGTTCCAATGGGCAACATACCCTTGGTCAGGGGTGCTCTTAAACGTTAGATTTCAGGGTTTTTAGCTTAGATTAAAAGTATGTATAATTCAAGCGAAAGAAAGCGCACATGTATTTATATTTTTTATAACAAATTAAGATCGGGAAAATAAGGGTGCATCGACTGCGCTGGAAATGGTTTACCCCTAACCCCACTTCGGATTTTATTGCATTCTGGACATTTACATTATTTTTTTTCTGGAGAACTGTACAACCAGGCATACGGGCGTATGCCTTGCTACGTGCCTGATTATAGGTCAGGTTATATATGACGGTCGATTATTTTGTGGTGGAGGCAGACCATCCACTTTTCCTGGGTAGAACCAGTACTGTACACCTCCCGCCATCCATAAGAATCGAAACTTCCTTTGAACATTATAATAATGTCTGTTTTGGCAATTACTATTCCTTATAATCTTGTTTATTATGTCTTTGTTATTTTGTTTAATCTTGTTTTGTTTTAATCAGCAAAAATATTTTGATATAAATGTGTGTATTTGCTCATTTTCACAAGTGTATACTCGGTTAGACTTTCATTATCGATCACTATAAACACATAAAGCGAATGCCTAAGTAATTGATGAACGGTTACAATCAATTAATTGGTACATCCCTATCTACTGTTGTCTGCCAACTCAGTCTGTTTTACTCCAATCTGACTACCCGGTAGTTGATTTCAATTTTCTCCTTCAAAGTTTTCCATTTCTCGGAATTTCTTAACAGCAAACACTGCAATCAATAGCCATAAAGAATACAGAGACTCGTGCTAAATGAGACAAGAAGTCAGTAGCCACTTCCCTTCATTAAATATGCACGAGGAAAACCGGTATTATATGTGCCACATACTGAGCTGATTAATGGCATGTTAGCAGGTGAATATACAGGTGGGTATCATGGCTAAAATAGAGATTTTAAAAAAAAAAAAGATCGGTAGAACCGATGTATGTCGCCGGAATTGGATGCTTTGTATGAATGAAGTCATATCAAAAAGAGAAAATGTATAACAATAAGAAACTTACGAATTGAATCAAATTGGGTTTTAAGGCACACCAACATATGAAAGGTTATATGGCGCCTAACAGGAATGAACATGCCAGGCTCATCCTTCATATAAATCGAGATAAAATATGGAAAAGGGGCCTAGAACCTTCTCACCCTGAACTGCAGAGTTGCTGCAAATTCTATCGTAGAGACTCCATTTACGCTGGAGCCAAAAGTGCCAACATTTCCTGTGGTTAAATGGTAATTTAACTGAATACAGAGCAATAGAGGTCTCTAATTTGTTTTAAAGTTGTGTTTATTCAAAGCAACCTCTGCAAGTGTTAGGTAAGAAATGGTATGTTACAGTACTGAGATCTAGCTTATATACCAACATGATGTATGAAATCAAAGTGAGTTAACCTGTAGGTCTAGTATATGATTTAAACAATATTTTATTCAAGTAATGAATTAAGAGTGGACAACTATCTGCCTGGCTACGCGCCTGATTATAATTTTTGTTTGTTTGGTGCTTTACGTCATTTTCAACCAAGGTAAGGTTATATATGACGGTCGATTATTTTGTGGTGGAGGCAGACCACCCACTCTTCCTGGTTAGAACCAGTACTGTACACCTCCTGCCATCCGTAAGAATCGAAACTTCCTTTGAACATTATAATAATGTCTGTTTTGGCAATTACTATTCCTTATAATCTTGTTTATTATGTCATTGTTATTTTGGTTTAATCTTGTTTTGTTTTAATCAGCAAAATGATTTTAATTGATATAAATGTGTGTACCGGTATGTGCTCAGTTTCACAAGTGTCTTCTCCTTTGTAATCCCGTTTATTTTTATTTTTAACATTAATTAAAGTGCATATTTTAATTTTACCGATGATCGGTTAGACTTTCATTATCGATCACTATAAAGCGAATGCCTAAGTAATTGATGAACGGTTACAATCAATTAATTAGTACATCCCTATCAACTGTTGTCTGCAAACTCAGTCTATTTTACCCCAATCTGACTAGTTGATTTCACTTTTCTCCTTCAAAGTTTTCCATTTCTCGGAATTTCTTAACAGCAAACACTGCAATCAATAGTCATAAAGAGTAGAGACTCGTGCTAAATGAGACAAGAAGTCAGTAGCCACTTCCCTTCATTAAATATGCACGAGGATAACCGGTATTATGTGCCACATACTGAGCTGATTAATGGCATGTTAGCAGGTGAATATACAGCTGGGTATCATGGCTAAAATATAGATTTTTAAAAAAAAATCGGTAGAACCGATGTATGCTTCCGGAATTGGATGCTTTGTATGAATGAAGTCATATCAGAAAGAGAAAATGTATAACAATAAGAAACTTATGAATTGAATCAAATTGGGTTTTAAGGCACACCAACACATGAAAGGTTATATGGCGCCTAACAGGAATGAACATGCTAGGCTCATCCTCCATGTACATCGAGATAAAATATGGAAAATGGGCCTGGAACCTTCTCACCCTGAACTGCAGAGTTGCTGCAAATTCTATCGTAGAAACTCCATTTAAGCTGGAGCCACGTTTATTGTTTTTCTGCCACTGCTCTTTTGATGCGAGCGAGATGGCACCTGAAACAATGCAGGGATCATGATGAAGACCTTTAATGAACATGAACAAAAAATGGTAAAATGAACATGAATTTGGGGGGATTCTACCCCTCTGCCTACCCCTCCAAAGGGATCTGCAGTGGCCCCCCGGGAACCAGACAGGGCAAGTCATATCAGAAAGAGAAAATGTATAACAATAAGAAACTTATAAAGTCCATGTGCTATTATATGATACAAGTGATTTTCTTGACAAACATCCAAAGCAATAACATGCTGTTGCGTGCCAATTAAAAGAAGTATAGCAATCCAGACAAGAGATATGTCTGATAAACATGTTATATATAGTATAATCCCTAATAAATGCTCCCCACTCCCTTTTTTCAGAATTTTTTTTTTTAAACTTACCAAAAGATCCAAGTTAACACAAAAAATCACTAGAAAACTTAAAATCTGATACATTAATTGATTCATTGACATGCAGACTTTGGTTTTCTTGATAAAGAAAATCATTAAATAATGTCTGATTTAAATGTTAAATTATGCATTTTTGGTCTCAAATAAACGCCTACCTTTTCAAAAAAAAGTACGCCCCCAGGGGACTTTTATTAGAGATTATACGGTAAATACTATTTGTATGTGTACGTATGTGTTTAATTAAGCTAAAGTCAGACTAGCTCTGCACTTCCCCTCATTGCCCTCTTTTATTGTGTTACGTTCCATTCGTAGTTTTCAAGTTAAGCTCTGAACAAGCATTATAAGTATAAATTACAAAGGACAATAACTCTAATAACATAGAGTTATGTTTTCTACACTCTGCACCCTCATTGCAGGTCATACTACACCAATTCATTTTCCATAGGCCTACCTTATAGCTCTAAGCTCTGTACCGAGTTCCCTAATATAGGAAGCTATATTTTTTATTACTTGTTTTGAAAGACCTATCTTAGTTTTATCAAAAAAAACATACAGAAACCATACATTGAGTATGTTTTGAAAAAGCTGTTTGGGTCGGATGGTGCTGACCCACCTACTTGCATGTAGAAACATGAGGAAAATGTAAAATATACTTCTTTCTTTAATTATGCAACACATTATGAATACATTGCACAAATGTATGATTTAACCTTTATAAGTACTCTTCAAAAGTTGAATTTTAATTTGTTAGCAAGATTTTTTGGTTTGTTTACCTTGACAACCAATCAAAATTAAGAGATTCTGTGTAATAGCTCCGAATTTACGCTGGAACTTTTTCCCTGCCCGCTGATTGGTTGGTAATTGGTGTAGTCTGATCTACACTGTATCATTTATTGTGTGCATATTCATTCGACTCCCATTAGTAATTTTCAAGCTATAAGCTACAAGCTCAGATGGATAAAAGGACGGACGGATGGATGAACAAAGTGGCAGCTTAATTTTCCTCTGAAATTATTCATGGAGAATAAAAACAAAAGTGCCAACATTTCCTGTGGTTAAATGGTAATTTAATTGAATACAGAGCAATTAATAGAGGTCTCTTAATTTGTTTTAAAGTTGCGCTTGTTCAAAGCAACCTCTGCAAATGTTAGGTAAGAAATGGTATGTTACAGTACTGAGATCTAGCTTATATACCAACATGATGTATGAAATCAAAGTGAGTTAACCTGTAGGTCTAGTATATGATTTAAACAATATTTTATTCAAGTAATGAATTAAGAGTGGACAACAGGCAATGCCTATGTAAGACCTCTCCCAGATCTAGTATATACTCGACATTAATTACATGCAGTTTAAAGAAACTTTTCCAGAGACTTCATTTGAACAAACGTGATAATCCAGAGGTTGGCGATCATTAATAAAGAAAAACTTTCGAAATCTGTTCTTTGGTTCTTGAGAAAAAGATTTTTTAAGTCTTTCCCTATATTGTCTATGTAAATCTTGTGACCTCTGAGGCGAGGCCAAATCTGACACTCAGGTCATCATCTAAACAAACTTGATAGAGGACCTTAGGCTTATGCTAAATGCAAAACACTAGACCTCTATCTCTTGAAGTTACAGAGAAATATTTTTTTTAAAGAATTTCCTATATGACTCTATGTAAAACTGTGAACCCTGGCCTGTGGCGGGGCCAGATTTGACCCCATGGTCATCATTTGGACAAACTTGGTAGAGGGCCATAAGCTCAATCTCATTAAATCAAATCCTAATTATGCTTTGATACTCTCCGATTCTACGATCTGACAACACTGCCTTGGAGGTCACGTCAGATCAACCTTTCATCTAATCAATATTCATGAGAAGATCAACTAAATTTAACCAATGAAATCGCACGTTTCATATTCACTTCAGATGATGTTCGCGTGAACTGAACAAACGAAAATCCATATAAAACACATATATCCAAAAAAGATAGTCGCCGTGTGTTATTGCAGTGGATAAATTAAAAGAAATGCAATAAATGGCATGTTTTACAGCAAGAATACAAAGAAAATCATGGGTGCAGTCATGTTTTTTGAAAACATTTGGAACATTCTATTTTTATTTGAAAAACATATATTTTACCGAGATTATTGCAATATTTGGTTTTCTATATAGTATGTCTATATACGTCTGGCCCGTTTAGCTCAGTCGGTAGCGAGTGTAATTTTAGTTTTGGTTATGAGTTCAACCCCAAGAAGTGGTACTTTTTTTTTTGTACCGCTACTGAATTCCGTCAAACAATCTTGGTTTTATTCATTCAATAATGGTTGGTGTGTTATGTTTTTTAATGCAATTACGAGGGATGTTCGAAAAGTAATGCTTATTGGCCTGTTACACGAAGAGCACGAGAAATTGTACATCAATATTTATATGCACCGATAGCCCTATTCAACACTTACACAATGGTATATACATGTTCAAGTTGTTCGACCAGTTTGTAAATAATTCCCATTTCAATAGAGGCAGTCATTGACCACTGTTGTAAAAATGGTTGGCAAACAAGCAGAAGATACTGATGAAATTAGGGCCTATATCAAAGTTCGTTCAAAACTAGGTTATTCTGCTAATCAGATTTTTACTGAAACTGAACGCGTATATGGGAGCTCTAAGGTACCTTATGACACTGTTAGGAGATGGAAAAAGAAATTTGATTCTGGAGTAGAGTCTACTAAAAATGCACCAAAATATGGACGTCCTAGGACTGTTGCAAAATGTAAGCAGATCATTAACAAAGATGCGCGATACACGGTTCAAGATATTGCTCGTATGGTAGGGGTATCACTATCCAGAGTTCATTTTATTTCAAGGCTTATCATAAAAGTTAGAAAGATTTCTGCGCGGTGGGTACCAGACCTTTTGACATAGGCTCAAACGAAGGCACGTGTTAAGACGTTAATGTTCCCAAGTTTGACAAAAAGAAAATGTTGTTACTGGCGACGAAACCTGGGTTCACTATTTTGAACCAGTTTGAAAAATGAGTAACGAAGTCTGGAAAAGTAAAGAGTGCAGAATAGCCATCAGTTGCCAAATGAACCATGAGCGCAAAGAAAGTTTTATATGAAATCTTTTTCACATGTGATGGTTTGGTGATTCAAATTCCGGTGAGAAAGGGAAAAAGCGTGACTGGAAGGTATTACCGGGATGTTGTACTGAAAAATCTGAAGAAATATTATTTAAAAAGGCGCCCAATCACAGGACAATTTTGCACGACAATGCCCCAGCCCATACCTCACACATTGTAACCTCTTACTTAGTCGGAAAAGGTTACTGTCCTACCCCATCCCCCATACTCGCCAGATCTCTCACCATGCGACTTCTTTTTATTTCCAACACTGAAATATTTTCTTTTTGGTCGTAAATATATCTCGAGGCAAGCTCTTGGTTCAGCCGTTTTCCAGTGCCTCAAGATTATACCAAAATCAGCCTACCGTGACGCTTTCCGGAAATGGATTCATCAATTGAAACTGTGTGTTTCTAGCAAAGGGGTTCTTTGAAGGAATGAAATAGATATTTTTAGTTTTTCATCAGTATCAAGCATTACCCAAATAAGCATTACTTTTCGAACATCCCTCGTATTTTGTTTTTTATAAGCTATGGACATTGTCCCTTTCAATACCGCGCATAGACTGCTCCACAGCGTTTGACTGAAATGGGACGTGCACAGTGAAGCAGTCTATACTGAGCGATTTTGTAGGCTGAAATCTGACGTGACCTCCAATGCAGTGTTGTCAGATCCTGGTAGCTAAAGTTTCGTAGCATGATAAAGGGTCTGATTTTAATGAGATTGCCATAAGCTGATGCTACATATAATGAATGAGAGCTCTGTGCCTTGTGCTTTCACTACATAAGTGCAACATTTCTATACACAAACTTTGGACCCCTGGGGCACAGCCATTTTTGATCCCGGAGACTTCATTTGAACAAACTTAATAATCCAGGGGTTGGCGATCATTAATAAAGAAAAACATTCAAAATCTTTTCACTGGTTCTTGTGATGAACATTTTTTAAGGTTTTGACCATTTATGGTAATGGCAGCCATCTTGGATGTCGTGCTTGCCTAATTTTTTTTTTTTTTTTGGAAAACACTGACCTGAGAATCATACATGTGAAGTTTGGTCAAAACTGATTAAGCGGTTACTGAGATGTCGTTTAAACAAATGTTGACGGACAGACAGACAGATGACGCACAATAGATCACCTGAGTCGAAGGCTGAAGAATGCTGGAATGCATTCGTTGATTGTGCTATTTAACTTATCCAATATCTTTATAAATTTGATGACATTTAGTAGTCACTGTTTTAATACTAGATATTATTAGTGTGAAAAATCTGATTTTACTACATCAAGGACAATGCATCTGCAACATAAACATCAATTTTGTTAATAAGTAAATAAACTTTCAACTCAAACAAGCCTTTAAACTAAGTTCGGTGAAGTTCATAAACATTTTAATAAAGTTATCATGTTTAGAAGAATTAGAACTATCACTGAAGGTGATGAATACTCACGTGTTTTTTTTTATTCAAATCAAACAAAGGGCCATAATTTTGTAATAAATTAGGCAATCAACCACGGGTGATGTAGAGGGTCATAAGGTCATCAGCCGTTATGAGTATATGAAGTTCGGGAACAACCCATTCAAAATTATTTGAGAAATTCTAGTAATGAAAAAGTGTTATGCGACACGACAAAAATGTTACACAATGCAACGGGATGGCCCCAGGACAAAAATGTGTTACAGGACGGGATGTGACGTGACGTTACAGACAACGTGATTCCTATATAGCCCCCACTTCACTTTGTGAAAGCTAGCCCCCACTTCACTTTGTGAAAGCGGGGGTATAATAACCAACAAACTGATAGATGATAACAAAGACTAACGATGACAGACAACATACCAAGGCAAAGTACCGCCCGGCCTTGTCCTCCAGAGCTTAAACCTTTGATTACAAAAATAAACCAGGAATGTTAACATTTGGATAAAAAAAAATGTTTTAATCAACACATTTTTATTTTATTATCTAAATACAATACAAATAATTACCTGATACGAATATCCAATTCTCATATGATTGTTCTAAAACTGTTTTCGCATTTTGTTATCAGTTTATAGTTTGAAATATATTTTATAGAAATAACGATGATACATTTAAATACTGTTTGATATTTAAGACAAATAACACGAAAAAAAGTAAAAATGTTTCTGACAATTACAAAATTCACATCAAAATCGTAAACAAACAAAAACACGGATGTTAACATATACTTTAGCAGACGTAAGTTAGAAGTGAATGAGTAAGATAAAGGTGTATGTATGACTCCATGTTTGAATGCAACAGATGTTACCTGGGATACCAGGAGTGCATATTGATTCTGCCGACACTTACCTAACTTATTGATATTGTTCGACTTCTTCACGGCTTGGGCCTCCTTAATTATTCATGCTTTGATTAATTCTCTTCCAAACATTGCCACCTTGTAGTGCCAGCATGGTCATGTGACTACAGACATGGTCATGTGATCTCGTGTACAGGACTCCACCCAGAATTGCAGCTGGATAAAGAAAGGAGTCATTAATGAAGTTTAAATAACATAATTGGTCAAGTAATGAATATTGTAAATGTTATTACCTTAGCAAATTGAATATAGTATATTTTGGACAAAGGACAGAAATTTGCAGTTTTATTAATACTTTTTGTGGGTGACTACCTTTACCAGTGATTCATTTTGAAATCTGCTTTAATGAGTCCCTAGGACTCACATATTTTGAAACAATGGGTCCAAACTAAAACAAGAGGGAAATGACCTTGAAGCTCTACTGATAGATTTTGATAGCTAGATCAGCATTCCTGTGAAGTTCCATAAAAATCTGTCACGTAGTTTCAGAGGAGTTGTCGCTACAAGTTGAAGTTTTTATTATATAACTCTAGATAAACAAAGATGGCCACTGGCAGTCATGTTTAATGTCGAATCAAAATAATTTTCGACAAGGATCAACATCTTGTCATGCTGATCATTTCAGAAAAAGTCCATATCAATATCAATTACAGTTTTCAGGAAGTAGTCGCTACAAACTTGTTTTTAAAAATCTATGTTTATCCGTGGTGGCCATCTTGTATTTCCGGCCGACCTGAAATTGTGCTAGGATCAACTAGACATCAAGAGCAACATTCCTGTGAAGTTTCATGAAAATCCGTGAAGTAGTTTCAGAGGAGTAGTCGCTACAAATTTTTACTATATAAACTCTTTGTAAACAAAGATGGCCACGGGCGCCCATGTTTAATGTCGAATCAAAATAATTTTCGACAAGGATCAACATCATGTCATGCTGATCATTTTAGAAAAAGTCCCATATCAATATCACTTACAGTTTTCAAGTAGTAGTCGCTACAAACTTTTTTTAAAAATCTGTTTTTAGCCATGGCGGCCATCTTGAATTTCCGGCCGACCTAAAAAAATTCTGGGATCAATTAGACATCAAGAGCAACATTCCTGTGAAGTTTCATAAAAATTCGTCAAGCAGTTTCAGAGGAGTAGTCGCTACAAGTTTATACTATATAAATCTATGTAAACAAAGATGGCCACTAGCGGCCATGTTTTAAGTCGCATCGATATAACGTTCGACAAGGATCAACATCATGTCATGCTGATCCTTTTAGAAAATGTCCCATATCAATATCACTTACAGTTTTCAAGAAGTAGTCGCTACAAATTTATTTATTTTAAATCTAATTTTAGCCGTGGTGGCCATCTTGAATTTCCAGCCAGCCTGATATTTTTCTAGGATCAACTAGACATCAAGAGCAACATTCCTGTGAAGTTTCATGAACATCCGTCAAGTAGTTTCAGAGGAATATGAATGAATGAATGGTGTTTTACGGCATGTCGACAAATAAATAGGTCATATTGTGCGCAAAAAATGATGAATGATGAAGAAATGAAGGATTAATTAAAAATTAATGTAAATATATAAAGATAAAACTATTTACAAGTAAGGGATGATATGGTACTAATATAAACTATATATGTAAATCAACAAATGCCCGAAATCGGGTATATAAAGAAGTAAATATATAAAAGAACATATTACAATGATTTATATAGTCGGACTTCCTTCAGGAAATCTAAAACTATCTATAGTATTAAATAACTCGGTAATAGTATTAACATTGTAGTACCTTTGACGCATAGGATCAAAGTCTACACATTCCAGGCAGCAATATGTGTTTGACCGTTAACGGTGCAAAGCAGGGTATACATTCTGGTAATTGCTCACCTTGTAATAAATAGGAATGAGTATAACGTGTATGCCCTATCATGCACCGGGCTAGGACAACTTCCTCTCGACGAATGGGTCTACTAGAAGAACGCCATTCTCCGAGTAACGGTTTAATTGAATGGAGTTTATTGTTAACTGACAAATCCCAAGCGAATATATGTGTTAATACAACTTTTAAAATCATATAAGGTAATTTGGTATTATATGTATGTAAACATAACGCTGCCTTAGCAGCAATATCAGCTCTATCATTACCACGTATTCCTACATGGCTTGGAAGCCAGCAGAAAATAATAACATTATCAATTATAAGAGAATTGTACTTTTCTAAAAAGTAAGTTGAAGCACAACCGGGTTATCATGTTTCATATTACCCAGTGCTTAAAGAGATGAAAGGGAATCAGAACAAATTACAAAATGGTCATCATCAGATTCCTGAATATAATTTAAGCCAAGTTCAATTGCCTAAAGTTCAGCTGAAAAGATAGAGGCCTTGTCAGGCATTCAGAGGAGTAGTCGCTACAAGTTTTTACTATATAACTCTATGTAAACAAAGATGGCCACTGGCCATCCAACCAGTAGTTTCAGAGGAGTAGTCGCTACAAATAAAAGTTTACGGACAGACGGACTACGGACGCCGCACCACGGCATAAGCTCTGCTGATCTCTGATCAGTCAAGCTAAAAACAATGGGTCCCAGGAAGCAAAATTCCTAAAAATAATCAATATAACCGGTGTTTCATTATGAATTCAGCCTGAATTAGTCCCTAAATCTCACATAAATTAGAACAATGAGTCCCAATGAAAATGAATGGGTTCTGTGACGGTGTTGACAACAGTTTGTCGAAAGATCAAATCAGAAATTAAAATGACTAGAATATAGGCTAGGTCAATTGATTTTGATTTGCCTTATTTTAATTGTTCATTTTTTCCCTTTAGATTAAGTTACCATGTAGATTAACCTATTTTAGATTTTCTGAAATAAAGTTTTCAGATTTCAAATGATGCATCCCATAGGATGCACATACTTTGAAATGATGGGTCCTCAGAAAAAAGTGTGAGTCAGGGACTCGGGATGCGCAGCAAAATGAAACACTTCTTTACTTTGTTGTTTAAAGTCATTTTTCAGAACATTTTAGCCTTTGTATGATGGTTGATTTTTTAATGGTGGAGGCAGACCACTCACTTTTTCCTGGGTAGAACCAGAACTGTACACCTCCCGCCATCCGTTCCAATCGACACTTTCTCACCTACTTCATAAATAAAAGTTAAGTTAACTGACATGGTTCATGAAAATACTCAAGGCTGATTGCTTTTGAGGAGTATTTAAACAAGAGGTCAATGACCTAGAAGCTCTACTGATAGATTTTGATAGCTGGATTAGCATTCCGAAAACCAATCGTGTAGTTTCAGAGGAGTAGTCGCTACAAGATTTAAGTATATAAGAAGTATTTGCTACAAATTTATTTTTTTTAATCTTTTAGCCATGGCGGCCATCTTGAATTTCTGTCCGACCTGAAATTTTGCTAGGATCAACTATGGCCATGTTTGACATCAAAATCGCATTTTTAAAATCTATCTTTAGCCATTGCGGCCATCTTGAATTTCTGGCCGACCTGAATTTTTGCTAGTATCAACTAGATATCAAGAGCAACCTTCCTGAGAAGTTTCATAAAAATCCGTCATGTAGTTTCGGAGGAGTAGTCGCCACAATTTTTTCCTATACAACTCTATGTAAACAAAGATGGCCACTGGCAGCCATGTTTGACATGGAATCAAAATGAATCTTGGTTAGGACCAAGTACATGTCGTGCGAGTCATTTTGTCGTTCCATATCAATGTCACTTATGATTTTTGAGAAGTAGTCGTCACAATATCAAAATTTTAAAATCTATTTATAAACGTGGTGGCCATCTTTGAATTTACGGCCGACCTGAATTTTTGCTAGGATCAACTAGACATCAAGAGCCACATTCCTGTGAAGTTTCATGAAAATCCGAACAGTAGTTTACAGACGGACGACGCACCACGGCATAAGCTCTGCTGATCTTTGATCAGTCGAGCTGAAAAGCAATATAAACCTCTGACGTCACATCCTTCAACTATTTTAAATGATTTTCAACGTCGGAAAACATGCAAAACAACGATTACGTTAGGGTTGGCGATCATTAACAAAGAAAAAATTTCGAAATCTGTTCAATGGTTCTTGAGAGGAGTTTTTAAGGTTTCAACCTTTTATTGTAATGGCGTCCATCTTGGATGTCGCGCTGACCTTATTTTAACCAATTTGAAAACCAACTGATCATAGAAAAATCCATGTGAAGTTTGGTCAAAATTGACAAAATGGTCAACTAACTACTGAGACGATGTCGTTTGAAGCAACTACAGAGAGAGGGCTTACAAGCGATATATTGTGTGGGGAGGGTAATATGTTGTTTTTCTTATAATTATGTCTCCAATGATTTCTTTCTTTCTCAAATTAAATGTTAATGATGGTATTACACAGTATATTATGCTAGTCACCTGTGGGATTCTGGGTTGGGGTCAAAAGTTCAAATACACAAATACTTTAAATTTTAATTTATTAATTTAGTTTTATACATACAGAATAACATACATATAGTACTACTTGTCATAGTATCAAAGAACAATCAACACAGTGTTACCCCTAGATTTGGATACAGGGGGGAAAGGGGTGAACATATATTTGTTTAGCATATTTATCTGTGTGAAGAATGCAATGCGATGGCGCGCCATCGAATTAGTTCTTGTCCCGGACTATTTCAAGCTGCCCCACAGAGGGGAAGGACACATACGAAACAAAAAAACTTGCCCTACTTTTGCTTTCATACGGATTCCTCTGCATGGCCATCTCACTGATCTTGACATTCTAACAGTGAACCAATCATTTCTTCGGAGCTGAAGATTCACCTGAAAATTCATCACAATATTTATCATTCAAGACAGTTTATGATTTTTTTGTTTACCACTGTTGTAGTAAAACGAGCCAACAAATGGAAATACTAATTCTTGATGGGGTAATTTATAAGAATCTTCCATGTGTATCCGGTGAAGTCCTGGAATTCTAACCTAAGGTGTAACTGATGTGTATCTGGCTCTCAGTGATAGCCTTTGGACTTTTCCGAAGAAATACACAAAACTCTAAAGATTAGGATTTTACAAAAACAATACTGTTTAAATCAGCAAAATCAAACAATAATTAAAAAAAGTTATCACAATTTAAAACCCAGCTAAAAATAAATTGTATCTGTCAAATTGCTGTCAATACCAGTTCAGGAAGATGCTACATACATGTATGCCCCATTACATATGTGCAAGCATTTCAAATATACAAATGAAAAGCACACGAAAGCGCACTGAGTGCACAAAAGTGCATATATTTATATGCTCAAAATTGCGTCTATTTATAGAAACGATGGTAATTTATGCTAACAGAATAATAATTCTTTGATTTTTCGATGAAACCTTTTCTAAACATTCTTTTCCATTGATTGCAGAAATATTTAAGTTCAAAGTTCACCTATAATCAGCGGTCAATGATCAACCATTGAAATCCTCTATTTTCCCACGGCAATTATTGTTTTTTCGAGGGCCTGTTGTTTATGAATCAGAGATTAATTACTTTTAAAAAAAGTCATCAGCTAGGCAGAGATACATGAATATGAAAATTAGTAAAGACGCCCCAACTCTGCATTTTAAAAATGGTGCCGTCCAAGAATTTAACAAATCAATATGTAATCAAATCTTCTGAGCTTAATTGTTTGCCAAGATATATTGATTATGTTATTAATTACTTTAATTGTGATTGGTAGAACGAACTTAACTTCAATCATCCATGGTGTTTTAAATTTCGTATGTTATACTTTTATTGTCTAAGAAATCATACAATAGCGACAGATATAAATAGCAGATGCGCAGAGAGTGTTGTCATCGTTACCTATAATTTAGGGCTCAAATTTAAGCTGGCGTACTGGCAAAATGCAAGTGCCATTTTCAGTTTCAAGTACTGGCAAAAATGTGCAAGTGTATCAAAATACCTTACGAGTTATATTTAGAATACCATGACATCTACACACACAACCGTAGAAATTGCAAGTAACTTTTTCGTTTTGCCAGTTACAAAAAACGGTACTTGCAAAATGTTGCTAAATTTGAGCGCTGTAATCAATTCTTTTTTTCTTGCGTGGCAATGATATTTTGCGCATTGACCTCCCCAATACCGGTAATAAATTTGCTCATATTAGTGAAATCTAAAGAAGGAAAATAAAATTGTTCCCCATTGTTATATGCATCGAGGGTGTGACTAAACATCCCTAGACACCCATTGACACCCCTCGACACCCAATAATATATTAATTTTATGAAGATAATAAATTAAAATTGTCTGTTATGATATAAAGACACATATTTGGAGTTGGGGTTTATTTGAATTTCATTTTTATGGCACCTGTATACCTACTTTGTTTTGGAGTGTTTCACGTTGTCCTTTAAATGATTCCTACATAAATATTGTGTTGCTTTAGGAAATACATGTTCGACTGCTTTTCGTCAACGCCTTCTCTCCATCAGTACCAAATTCCATATTGTCCGATATTCAAATTTCTATAGAATCGGTATCGATGGCTAATTCAGCTGACAATCATTTGAGGAAGCTTTTGTGTGTAGCAACTGTTGCATCTTTATGTAGAACCACTGGACCAAGAAAGATTGAATGTTCTTGTGTGTCTTTTCTGATGATTCACTGATTTGTGTAAACTAATGAGATGACAAAAGTTACCCAGTTAAAGGTTCTATCAATTCCTATAGTGTGGTGTTTGTAGTTGAACAGGAAGTGTTTTAGGCCTCTGATCTTTTCCTTTGTAAAGCATATTATGACTGTCTTTGCTGTGTATGGGTGTTCATTGTGCATCTCAAGGAAATATAACTTTTAAGATTTTGTCAGCAACATCTGATTTATGTAAGCAAATGTTGTCACGTTTGTTGATGTTGTATGTAGTATTTTTTACGACGCGGCGTCCCCAGTACGTCATCAAATCATCTCTTTTCAATTCTGTGTATATTTCCTTGGTGGTTGGGCAGTCAACGTGTAAATTCCTTGGTATTCATAATTTTGATAGAGCATCATCAAAAAAACTGACCAATCAGTGACCAGATATAAGACATAACTAATACATTCTGGTAGGTGATAAACTCGGTCTTTATCCTTGATGTTCAACCAAGTTTACTGTTAAAATTAAGGTATCTACACTGTGATTCTTTTAAAACCCTGCCTATTTCATGCACATTCATGCAAAACAATTCAATATATGTATATTTTAAAATCAAAATCTTGAAAATTATCATCTTTTTATTCTGCCAAAGATTTTTGTTTTACTATAGAACCTAAGGATAAAAACCGAGTAATACAAATTGTATCACCTACTGAAAATAAAATAAAATCTCAACATCTCTGTAATGCAAAATTATGAATTCATAAAGTACTACATCTCCTAGGTTTGGGTCATTCTTTTTGATGAAGTATGACAATGTTTGTTTTTTTAGTTGGATCAGTTTTTAGATCTGCGTAGGATTGACAGGGTCTTCTATTGGTTGATAAATATTGGTTCTTACAGGTCTGAAGTCGGTAGTGTAGTGCCATGGCAATACGTCTGCGTATTCAATGTCCCGAAACACCCGTGAAGTCCGTGGAAAAATACGGTCAGTGAGTGAGGCTAACATACTTAACAACACGCTGTATGAACATGCAGATTCGCTACAAAATGTTAAGTGAACAATGATCAGTGTGTATTTTTATTGGAATACTAGTTTTGTTTTCATTGTGAAAGTAAACAACATGTTTTAATAAACTTTATATGGATTCTTTCATTAGAAACCTTAAAATAACGTTTATAGGTTTACCACCACCAATTACATGTAAACCTCCGAGGTGTAGTCGAATGTAGTTCCTATAATAAAAAGTAATCCCTCCTTTTTCGATGGAAATGGGCATTATAAGTAGGGGAAAACTGCCCATTTCTATTCGATTTTGTGGTTATATGTATAAGAAGCGTATTAATAGGTTTTACTGGATCACTGATGAACATTTTCGAAATTTCGACTCTATGCTTACACTTAGTGAGCAATGAAAACAGTCGATCAATAAAAACAGCTGTACCCTTGACCTGTTTAGTAATCAAACAAGAACTTTCTTACATGTCTTGTGACCCCACGTTTTCTGGTGATTTTTCAAGTGGAAAAATAGTTTTCTATATGAACATTACACTGCTGCATTATCCATACTTGAGTTGAATTTGCAGCAAATCATTAATATGTGACACTTTAACATTGGTGTCTATGGGGAAAATAATTGGTGCTTTCATACCTATAAGAGATGCGTGCAGTAATTAGGACTCGCTCAGATTCGTACCTAGGGACACTTTTCCGATAACAATTGGTAAAATAAGCTTAGAAATAAGTTTTCCATAGTTTATTACATAGGTTTTGAGCGTTTTTAATCCAATTTTGTCTATAAAAGTCGTAATTTTGAGTTTCATTTTTTTTTCTTGTTTAAAATGACGTATTGGTGAAGTGTTTGCAGTTGAACTATGTCTTTTTGGTATCAACATGTAGGGTTGCATGTTTGCAACATGTTTTCATGAATTAAATTTGCATGACAACAGCTTTGGTAGGCATGAAACCACTAAATCTTTCCCCTACCCCCCTAAAGTAGGATACTGTGAAAAATGAAGATTTGTGTAAAAGATAAAATATTATTCCTTATCATTTAAAACTCGACTTGGTAGCGTTCAGCTAGTATCAATTCTGATTTTAGCGGTATTTTTGGCATTATTAAGCTCGTATTCGCTACTATAATCAGATATGGTACCTCCAATTTTGAAGAATTTGACTGAAAAATCAATTTTGGCATGAAAATCGACATAAATTGGCCTTTTCATCGTCCTAATTGTACCTAAAATGCATACTTTATTTATGTCCATTGAATGTTCTAAACATTTGATCTATTTAATATGGTGTATGGACAAGAAATGCCGTTTGGTATGACAATTCAGATAGTGTAAAATTAAAAAAAATATCTCTGACTTTTGTCGATTTCCGACTATTGTCCTTGGTATTCACAAGACCATATCTCTGCAAATAATCATTCGATTTGCATGAAGTAAGTGTTTTTAAGCTTGTTATGAAAATGACAACACAAACTCCTCATTTAAGAAACATCTGAACATGTTTTCTCCTCTTATAGGTTTACCACCACCAATTACATGTAAACCTCCGAGGTGTAGTCGAATGTAGTTCCTATAATAAAAAGTAATCCCTCCTTTTTCGATGGAAATGGGCATTATAAGTAGGGGAAAACTGCCCATTTCTATTCGATTTTGTGGTTATATGTATAAGAAGCGTATTAATAGGTTTTACTGGATCACTGATGAACATTTTCGAAATTTCGACTCTATGCTTACACTTAGTGAGCAATGAAAACAGTCGATCAATAAAAACAGCTGTACCCTTGACCTGTTTAGTAATCAAACAAGAACTTTCTTACATGTCTTGTGACCCCACGTTTTCTGGTGATTTTTCAAGTGGAAAAATAGTTTTCTATATGAACATTACACTGCTGCATTATCCATACTTGAGTTGAATTTGCAGCAAATCATTAATATGTGACACTTTAACATTGGTGTCTATGGGGAAAATAATTGGTGCTTTCATACCTATAAGAGATGCGTGCAGTAATTAGGACTCGCTCAGATTCGTACCTAGGGACACTTTTCCGATAACAATTGGTAAAATAAGCTTAGAAATAAGTTTTCCATAGTTTATTACATAGGTTTTGAGCGTTTTTAATCCAATTTTGTCTATAAAAGTCGTAATTTTGAGTTTCATTTTTTTTTCTTGTTTAAAATGACGTATTGGTGAAGTGTTTGCAGTTGAACTATGTCTTTTTGGTATCAACATGTAGGGTTGCATGTTTGCAACATGTTTTCATGAATTAAATTTGCATGACAACAGCTTTGGTAGGCATGAAACCACTAAATCTTTCCCCTACCCCCCTAAAGTAGGATACTGTGAAAAATGAAGATTTGTGTAAAAGATAAAATATTATTCCTTATCATTTAAAACTCGACTTGGTAGCGTTCAGCTAGTATCAATTCTGATTTTAGCGGTATTTTTGGCATTATTAAGCTCGTATTCGCTACTATAATCAGATATGGTACCTCCAATTTTGAAGAATTTGACTGAAAAATCAATTTTGGCATGAAAATCGACATAAATTGGCCTTTTCATCGTCCTAATTGTACCTAAAATGCATACTTTATTTATGTCCATTGAATGTTCTAAACATTTGATCTATTTAATATGGTGTATGGACAAGAAATGCCGTTTGGTATGACAATTCAGATAGTGTAAAATTAAAAAAAATATCTCTGACTTTTGTCGATTTCCGACTATTGTCCTTGGTATTCACAAGACCATATCTCTGCAAATAATCATTCGATTTGCATGAAGTAAGTGTTTTTAAGCTTGTTATGAAAATGACAACACAAACTCCTCATTTAAGAAACATCTGAACATGTTTTCTCCTCTTATAGGTTTACCACCACCAATTACATGTAAACCTCCGAGGTGTAGTCGAATGTAGTTCCTATAATAAAAAGTAATCCCTCCTTTTTCGATGGAAATGGGCATTATAAGTAGGGGAAAACTGCCCATTTCTATTCGATTTTGTGGTTATATGTATAAGAAGCGTATTAATAGGTTTTACTGGATCACTGATGAACATTTTCGAAATTTCGACTCTATGCTTACACTTAGTGAGCAATGAAAACAGTCGATCAATAAAAACAGCTGTACCCTTGACCTGTTTAGTAATCAAACAAGAACTTTCTTACATGTCTTGTGACCCCACGTTTTCTGGTGATTTTTCAAGTGGAAAAATAGTTTTCTATATGAACATTACACTGCTGCATTATCCATACTTGAGTTGAATTTGCAGCAAATCATTAATATGTGACACTTTAACATTGGTGTCTATGGGGAAAATAATTGGTGCTTTCATACCTTATATTGTTTTCTGACTTACGTTCCCGCCATTTAACCGGTGTCGTTATACTTACAAGAGCGTGAGGAATAAATAAAGTAAGAGAAAATGAGCGAACACCCGACCTGTAAAGTTTTGCTCTGCTGTACCGGGAGCGTAGCATCTATAAAAGTTCCACAACTTGTAGAAGAACTGACCAACAACAAGGTATATCACTGACAGATTTTCATGTCTTGATAATGAAAGGTTGCTTTACTTACAAGGTATTTTCTTGGAGTGAAACTGTCAAGTGTACTTATATTCGGACGTATATGATATTTCGGATGAAACTATACTGCCTATTGTGCTAAATATATCCTATTGTTCTATTATTCTTGGTTAGTGCCTTGTCGTTTATCATACAAGTATCGTAAACCTTACCATCATCATTAGCTCAGATCACTTGAAGACATTGCATAAACAAGGTTTGGAAAAAATCTCTTGGAGTCGCACACTTTTTTAGAAATGAAATATCAGATGTCTCCCTCTACTGATATATGGAAGCGCTTTCGTTTCCCAGATGGTAAATATGGTGTGTTTGAAATATACTCGCCACACACAGGAAAAAGTGAGTGGTCTGCCTTTCATGAATATTTACAAGTTAAAAGTTTTAAAAAATTAACATGATCTATATCTGTATAGTGTTTGTCGACGATCACTGGTTGGCATATGCCTAGTCTATCTCCAGTGATGTTGCAGAAAAAGTTGCAATTTGGCAGTTGGTTTCTAATCTTATATTGTGCTCAGGCAAAAACAGTGAATTTAAGTCTCGTACTGGCATCTTACCTCGAAGAGATGTTGTTGTTGAAACCCTTTGTTTGAGGCATCACTCTGCTGTATGTATTTGCAGCTGTCAATATCTATCAGTTCATGTTGTATCTGATATGGCATTGTGAGTCCATCTATCTATCTTTTATCTTCCGTTAATCCAAAAACACTGTTGGGGACCTAGGAATCATCAATGGTGCATATAATTTCTTGCTCTTTAGTCGTTATATTAATTATCTTATGTTAAAAGGTTTTCTCAATCTTAAAACGTCTGTTATAAGTTTTAAATGTAACGAGAATGGAATCAAAACCAGCAACACAAAAATATAATTAACAAATTTATTTACATAAACTATTCACTTAAAGAATACACAAATCCAATTTTTTAATAGAGTCCAAATAAAAGTATCCAATGTTCCTTTAATCCAAAACAGTAAGTGTCTCTTTAATCCAAAACAGTAAGTGTCACTTTAATCCAAATGTTAATTGTCCTTTCAGTCCAAATTAATTTCCAATATTTCCGGTTTAGTCCAAATATCCAATTTCACTGTTATTATGAATGAGCACAATAATAAGGAAATCCTCTCACAAATATATTTTTTATTTTTAAAAGCATCCAATTCAAAATATCCAATTTCACTGTTAATATGAATGAGCACAATAATAAGTAAATCCTCTCACAAATATATTTTGTATTTTTAAAAGCATCTAATTCAAAAATAATTACTAAATACTAATCTTCTAAACTGAACTGCAGAACTGCCCCCAGAGTCTGTTTATATACTGCCAAAGATTGTTCCAAAAGCTTCCCCACAACAACAGTCCAATGAGAACAAATCATCATAAATAAATCTGCATACATAATTTGCATAAATGATAAACAAAATATATTGTAAAGCCAAGAAAATCACTGCAAATCGATAAAAAATAAATATACAGATGTAAAATGTATAAATTGTATGTGTAATCAGTGATTTTCTTGGCTTTAAAAGACATTTTGTCAGTATGCCATATTTGGTAAAATGGCGCGATGACGTTATCGTTCCAAGATGTCCGCCTCCATTTATGTTTCTTTACAAATTTCCAATAGGTCATATCTCCTTTATTTTTAATGGCATTTTGATAAATCTTTTTAGCTTTTACAAGTTTTTTTAGGGCCCTTTGAGCTGCATAGGGCCCTTTAAAATAAACCTTGTTTAAAAATTGTGAATCAACCCCTTTAACTGGAAGGCTGTACTTCATCTTGTCTATTTTCAGTTTGATGTGAAGGTGGTGGCCACGGAGAGTGCACTCCATTTCTTTGAGAGATCCCCCATTCCTGTGACAGTCCATGTAGACGAGGATGAGTGGAAGGTCTGTGCGCAAGCCAGTTCACTTCAGTAGTTCAGACACACACTGATATTTAAATGGTGTTTCTTTGAATTTAATCAAGACTTAAAAACAAAGTTATTCATCTGAGCCATGTTAACCCTTAACCCGCTACATATACATAATGGACTGTTCTTTCTTTGACCATTCTATTTATGTGACAAAGGGATGTTTTGGGGGAAATGACTGAATAGCAGCCACACATTGTAAACTCTGATGCCTGTGAGTTACTAAATTCTATATATATAAAAGAAAGGAAAACTTGACATTTTCAAGTCTAAGAATTTTATTTTTTAAATCATAGTTTTATTGTGTCACCGTTTCGAAGAAAAATGTGATACATATTTTGATACATGCATCACTTTGTCATCCATCAGTCCGTCCGTCAGTCAGTCCGTCACGATACTTAACATTGGCAAAACTTTCTCATTTCTTGATATTTCTTCATCAAACTTTCAATATATACTCATCATGACAACATTGACATGACCATACTAAAATATAATGGTGAAGGTCACACTGAAGGTCATTATATGAGTTAAACTAATTGTTTTTCTTCACGAAAACTTACCGTTGGCTATAACTTTCTCATTTCTTGATATTTCTTCATCAAACTTTCAATATATACTCATCATGACAACAGCGACATGGTCAGGGTCACACTGAAGGTCATTATATAAGTTAAATACTCATTTTTTTCTTCATGAAAATTTAGCATTGGCTATTATTTTCTAATTTTTTGATATTTATTGCTTGTTCTGTACTTGTTTTGATAGAAATGTCATAGGACGTTGTCATATAAAAGTTTAAAAAAAAAAAATTATCTTGAATTATCATTTTAGTAAAAAAAAATGGTTGGGTATTACAATTGTTTGTGTATGTTTTGAAAGATATGTATATATGCAATCGAAAATTAATCGTTTTTAAATAAATATAATGTGTAATACGGGAAAAAAATGTGAAAATGCTCAATGACTGTATTTTTCCTCTTTTTAGTGAAATTTTGGACTTACATGTGTCTTCTTCAAAGACGTCTAGTGGAAGGAAAATAGTGCGATGACCTACCCTTTTTTGATAATTTGTATCTAAATAATACCAAAGAAGCTTGAAATATCAATTTAAAAAAATCTCAGCACTACATCCTTTCCCAGCCAACCTCTTTAAACCATGGATAATGCTGATATTTTTTAATGTTGAAGTCTAATTTCAGACATGGAACCAGAGAGGGGATCCAGTATTGCATATAGAACTGAGAAGATGGGCAGATATGATGCTGATAGCCCCCTTGGATGCCAATACCATGGCAAAAATAGCACATGGCATATGTGACAATCTATTGGTAAATAAGTTTTACTGACAAAAATAGCACCATTGATGGTATAGGTGATAATATATTAGTAAGTTTTTACTGGCAAAAATATCACATGGAATATTTAATAATCTATTGGTATGTATTACTGGCAAAAATATCATATGTAATATGGCAAACGTGTTTGTTTTTTTCACTCGCATCGACTCATTCATGAAAAGAACCACATGACTACCATCAAGTGAAGGATTTCCCTATACTGGATCCCATCAGTTAAATATCTACAGTCTGATAACTTTATGCCCACCATTTTTCAGACTTGTATAGTAAGAGCATGGGATATGAAACACCCACTGCTATTTGCTCCAGCCATGAATACGAACATGTGGGACCATCCGCTCACGGCTGAACAGACAGGCAAACTCAAACAGTGGGGGTACAGGGAAATACCAGTTGTGGAGAAAACGCTCATGTGTGGTGATAAAGGTACCGTATACAGTTATATATTACATGTATATATTAAAAAGCTACGGGATATGAAATTGAATAATGTATATCAGGGTGGCGAAACTACGTGACTTTTTGATCGGTTTCATGGCAAAAAACGTAATCAAAGCGCTCGATTCAGTTAGTGTGGGTTTTTCTTTATAACTTCCTTAATATGTAACAAATTTTGTTCAAATAACGCTCACATACCCTTACAATGTGAGCTCTTTCCTCCGCCACAAATGGAATTTTGGTTCATTCATTACTTTTTAGCTCAACTATTCAAAGAATAGTGAGAGCTATCCTACTCACCACGGCGTCAGCGTCTGCGTTGGCGTCGGCGTCCCCAGCTTCACCTTAAAGATTTTGTGCAATAGATTTACAACTTCAATACTACTGAAGCTATTACATTAATACTTTATACTAATGTTTCCCATCAAATTCTGCACCTTATCCAACAATCCCCATAACTCTTCCTTTCATTTTGACAAAGTTATGGCCCTTTGATTGTCTTGTCTTTACCTTAAAGTTTTTGTGCAATAGATTTATAACTTCAAAACTGATCAAGATATTGCATTAAAATTTTAAACTAATGTTTCACAACAAATTCTGTACCTTATCCAACAATCCCCATAACTCTTCCATTCATTTTGACAAAATTATGGCCCCTGAATTGGTTAAAAATGTCATTTTTACATTGAAGTATATAGGAAAAACACTTCAAAATCTTCTTCTCCGAAACAAAAAGGGCTGCAGCTTAGATATTTTGTATGTAGCATTGTCTAGTAGTCCTCTACCAAGTTTGCTCAAATGGTGACCCTGGGTTCAGAATTGGACACGCCCTGGGGGTAACAAATGGTGAAACGAGGGTGTGGGTGGGCCCCCTGAGTCATAACTAAGTAACCGTTGAGATCCCCACCCTATAACCACATATACACTTACTGGACATGAGTAGACAGATACAACCATCCAACCAGCATAGACACAGTGTTACTTCCCCACCCCTGGGGACATAGCCCCTCAGTCATGACTTGGGAAACCATTGAGATCCCCACCCTATAACCATATATACACTTACTGGGCATGAGCAGACAGATATAACCACCCAACCAGCATAGACCCCGGTCTCCTTCCCCACCCCTGGGGACATAGCCCCTCGGTCTTAACTTGGAAACCATTGAGATCCCACCCTATAACCATATATACACTTACTGGGCTTGAACAGGTGGATACAACCACCCAACCAGCATAGACCCCGGACTCCTTCCCCACCACTGGTGACATAGCCCCTGGGTCATAACTTGTAAACCGTTGAGATCTCCACCCTATAACCATATATACACTTACTGGGCATGAACAGATGGATATACCCACCCAATCAACCCAATCAACATAGATGCCGGGCTCCTTCCCCACCCTTGGGGACATAGCCCTTCAGTCATAGCTTGGAAACCATTGAGATCCCCACCCTATATCCATATATACAGTTACTGGGCACGGATACAACCACTCAGCCAGCATAGACCCCAATCTCCTTCCCCAACCCTGGGGACATAGCCTCTGGGTCATAATTTGGAAACCGTTAAGATCCCCACCCTATAACCATATATACACTTACTGGGCATGAACAGACGAATACTACCATCCAACCAGCATAGACCCTGCACTCCTTCCCCACCCCTGGGGACATAGTCCCTCGGTCATGACTTGGAAACCATTGAGATCCCCACCCTATAACCATATATACACTTACTGGGCATTAACAGATGGATACAACCATCCAACCAGCGTAGACCCTAGGCTTCTTCCCCACCTTTGTTGACCTATTTCCTGTGTCAAACTTTACAAATAATTTGATATTTTTAGCTCGACTGTTCGAAGGATCTTATGGGATCTATAGGTCAAAGTTCATGGTCACAAATTGCATTTATGTGTTAATAATTTTTTTTTATCCAAACATCATCAGACTTACATACTCTATTATAAATGGGACTATGATCGTATCTATAGTTCAACATCATTGGATGAAAGGTCAATGTCACAAAGGGGTCAAAGGTCAAATGCATTTACATATGAGCCGCAACACACGAAAACGTCCCTTCGGACGTTTAGACGACTACGTCATAACGTAACAATTTATGATGTCGGCCGGTAATCAATTAATTACTAATCAAATTTCTCGTCACTTCTGTTTTTTACCTAATTATATCATAGGGAATATGTTTCTTAATATAAATAGTTGATGCTATAGAAAATGGTAATTGTTTATGTTTTTTGTTGTTATTTAATCAACGACATCATCCAAGACGCCGACGTCAACGTCAAAATTAATGGTGTGTACGATCTTTAATTTTCAAACTGAGATAAAATCATTTTCAATGAAGATATCAACATCAAATAAAGAGATTTTTAAAGAGAAAATCACCGTGTTAAATAAACATCAAACAACATAAAAAGGAAAATTGTGTCTGAAGGGTCGTTTTCGCGTGTTTCGGCTCATATACTTTTAACATATATTCTTCAACTTTTCAACTTATAAAATTTCCATTATGTATCCTTTGAAAGGGTTATTATGAAATTACCTCCGTGTCATCACAGAAAAATTTTGGCCCTTGATTTACTGAAAATTCCAATGTTTTCCTTTTTGACACATCCAGCTCGCCCCTTTGTTTTCACCTTTTTTTTTCTGGTATGCCACGTGTATCATTTCTTGTTCTCTGAAAACTCGAAATAGTCTAGCTACGCTGTCCTCTGACAGCTGTTGATGAGATAAGCCCTCCCAAAATGTACACGGTCATATATTTATTTTGCTTCCAAGAGTTTGGAAGGGCTGATCACAGAATGTACTGAGTCTAGATAAATCAAATTACCATTTGCGGCTGAGGAAAGAGTTCACTTTGGAGGGGTATGTGTGCTTCAGTTGAATAAAATTTGATAAATATTAAAGTTATATCATTGGATTGGAAATAACTTCTATAAGAAAATGAGCCAAAGCGTTTTGTTACACTTTTTTACCGTGAATATGATAAAAAAGTGAGGTGGTTTCGCCACCCTGTATATGCCTACATTATAGGATTATTTATTCCTCGCATTACAATAGTGAAGGGGGCATTATAAAGTTACCCTTGTCCTGGTGTACATATGATTGTATGGGGCTTAACGTCACTTTTAACAATTTGTCCGTCATCACGATGGTGTCTATATGCACCAGTGAGCTCTGTGCTCAGTCTGATAGTGTTGCCAAACTGGAATACCACACCATAGACACATGACATGATACCCTACCCAGTGCTGCCACACTGGAATACCACACCATAGACACATGACATGATACCCTACCCAGTGCTGCCACACTGGAATACCACACCATAGACACATGACATGATACCCTACCCAGTGCTGCCACACTGGAATACCACACCATAGACACATGACATGATACCCTACCCAGTGCTGCCACACTGGAATACCACACCATAGACACATGACATGATACCCTACCCAGTGCTGCCACACTGGGATACCACACCATAGACACATGACATGATACCCTACCCAGTGCTGCCACACTGGAATACCACACCATAGACACATGACATGATACCCTACCCAGTGCTGCCACACTGGAATACCACACCATAGACACATGACATGATACCCTACCCAGTGCTGCCACACTGGAATACCACACCATAGACACCCTACTTAGTCACATTTTACTGACACCTGTCCGTCCAGTCCCAGTACTACATTTTATATGCTGAGCGTCAAGAAAGGGAGCTATTAGTTAAATTTTTATAAAGTGATGATGTGACTCGGCCAGAAACTCACTTTTATAACAGATTGTTTTGAAACTTTACAGGATGCTTACCTATGATGTCAAGATGTAAATATCGATTTGGCGGAAAAATCGACCTTGTATAAACGGAGTTACATCCCTTTTTTGCTAAATTTTATGTTAAAATAGCAGAAACTTTACAGGATGCTAACATTTTTTCGTAAAATTTTACCTTTTTCTGCGATTGTTTTCAGTGGGGGCATCCATGGAGACATTTCTAGTTTAAAAAAAGTTCCAATGCCCGACTCTATTAAAACTTCTAGACAGGTACTAAACAGTTGACCCGTATTCACTCTTATTGATCATGACTCCGTGCATATTATTATAAAGTTTAGCAATGCATGAGGTTTAACACCACCAATTGCATGTAAACATCCGTGGTGTATACGTAGGGGAAAACTGCCCATTTCTATTAGCTTTTGTGGTTGTACGTATAAGAAACATACGGTATTACTGGATCACTGATGAACATTTTCGAAATTTCAGATGTATGCATTCACTTCATGAGCAACTATCAATGAAAACACCTGTATCCTTGACCTGTTTAGTAAACAAACAAGTCTTTTCTGACATGTGACCACTCCTTAACTGGTGATTTTTCAAGAAGAAAAAAAAAATTCTATATAAGAAAATTACACTGCTGCATTATCCATACTTTTAAGTTGCTCCAAATAATATGTGACATATTTTAACATTAGTGTCAATTTGGGAAAATAATTGGGGGTTTCATACCATAATGGTAATATTTTACAGAATGATAAGTAAAGTTTGGCTACCGGGGGAAGTCATTAACCTGGACATGATTTAGGTCTCTATTTGAGTAGCACAATTTTAGTAATACCATATGGTTTATATATAGGATTAAAGAACATGCAAACTGTAATGGATGTTGAAAATAAAGAAAATTAAAAACTGATTAGAGAAAAAAGAGAAATCCTTGGAGTTTTCTCCCTTTTGATCATGCTGCAGTTAATATTAACGTACACCATATTTATACTTTACAGGATTTGGTGCAATGGCTGAGGTACCCACAATCATTAACTCTATGATAGAAGAGCGACGGAAAATGTTCTCAGATACATGATTATTGGCTGTTAGTTTGATGGGATGTCATTTGAACTGAATGCTGTTTAGCGCCAAATCAACACATTTAAGTTATTTTAGGGCTGTTCCAGAGAGAACGAAAGGATACATGGCTGGTAACTGTGCCCTACTCTTAGGCCATGTGTAAAAAATTGTGGGTTGGCTGTGCTCCAACCTACTTACTAAAAAGAACCCTACCCAAAACTTTTTATTGCAATTCTTTTAACTTTTTTTTTGGTGTTATTTTAAGACTATTTTTTCTTTAATTTCTTAATTTTTTTTCTTCATTCACCCACCTACCTACCCACCTTTTGAGTCAGAGCTCAGCAAACCAAATTCTTAAGAATGGCCTTATTCTCCCATTTCTTGTCATGTGAGATAGGTGTGTGAGATTATAAAAATCTATCATGAGTATCCATGTGAGATAGAGAAATCTCACCCGAGGGGTTATAATTGCAACCAGGGACGAGGCTCTGCCGTGTGCCTGGTTGCAATTCTGATCCGAGGGTGAGATTTCCAGCAGAAATGGGAGAAAACTCTATCTCACATGACATGTGACTCTTACGTGAAACGTCATGATGTCATGTTGGTGACGTCGCCATATTCTATAGTAAAATCGAATTATACAAATATATTGAAGTATGCCTGTACTAAGTGCATAATGGAAGAAAAATAATCCATCATGAGTTTATCCATGTGAGATAGGTAATTCTTGCATACCGGACAAGGATATCCGTCATTTCACCGGGGCTAGATATTTCCATCTCACCCTAGGGTCGAGATAAAATTCACGCACGCCAACATCCGGTATGCAGGAAAACATGCAAAACGTTAGTAGCTGGCGGCGTCAATGCACAACATGTCTCTGATATGCAAGAAAAAGAATATCATGGGTATTCGGTTCATATAGGGAATTCCAGCCCTCGGTATAAGTGTTTTAATCGGAACCTCGGCAGAACCTCGGTTCCGATAAAAACATATATACCTCGGGTTGGAATTCCCTATCTTCACCGGATACCCATGAAAGATTCCTATAATCTCACCCGAGGGTCAGAATTGTAACCAGGGACGAGGCTCTGCCGATTCCTGGTTGCAATTCTGATCCCGAGGATGAGATTTATACTCTCGAATAGGTTCCTATCGTTCTTTACCATGCTCGGAGGATAGACTCCAATACACGGAAACACCCAGTTTATGTCCTGATCTGACGGACAGGACTAAGGGAAAGTGTCTGATGTGATGTCAAACAATACTTACAGAAAATGTCTTCCTGCAGATTTGTGATACTTGATATTCAATTCTGGTGTAAAATACCAGGCTATATTTAGAAAATTTAGTAAATTGTCAATCTCATTAAAATCAGACCCTTTATCACGCTACGATTCTCTGCACTACTAAGGATCTGACAACACTGCATTTGAGGTCAAGTCAGATTGACCTTACAATTAGCCAGTCAGATTTCAGCCTACAAAATTGTTCGGTATAGACTGCTTCACTACACATGTCGCATTTCAGTAAAATGCTGTGGTGCAGTCTACGCTCAGTATTGAAAGAGACAATGTCAGTAACTTTTAGCGTTAAAAACAGGAAATAATTACGTTGACAAACATAACACAAAAAAAGAAGACTTTTACGGAATTTAATAGTAGTACAAAACAATGTACCGATTCGTGGGATTGAACCCACACTAAAATTATACTCGCGGGTCAAAGGTCATCGTCGTTATCAACAGCTAATCAGACCAGATGTACTATGATTTACTTTTTAGAATATCTAATGTCGTAATAATTTCGGTGGAATATATATTTTCAGAAGACATGACAGTGCCTATGATTTTCTTCATATTCTTAATGTAAAACATGCCATTTACTGCATTTCTTTGAAGTTTGTTCAGTTCACTCGAACGTCATCTGAAGTGCATATGAAACACGTGATTTCATTGGTTGAACTTAGTTGATCTTCTCATGAATATTGATTAGATGAAGGATCGTCCAAGGCAACAGGGAGAGCCAGATCCTATAGCGGAGAGTATCAAAGCATAATTAGGATATGATTTTAATGAGATTGTTAAATTGTTGACCTTTAATTTTTCCTTTTGTTACTTAATGCATTAGTTGTATCAGTTTATATATACACAATCTAAGTTTAACTTAATTGCTATCTCAGGGTCCCCTTTGTATTTGGTGCAGTCCCATAGCCAGCTGTGGCAGTAGATCCCTCCCTAGATAACGTGACTGTTCCCTGGAAAAAATGTTGATTTCTACATGTGAGTTTCTGCATTTTAGTGCATTCCCGGGCCAGATTTTCAGTTTTAAGTTAGACAATTATAATCAAGTCTAGTTTAGTGATTTTTTTGATATTACATTTGCAGGCCTACTTGAGTGTTTGGTAACTTCCGAAAATTCTACTGAGGTAACTACCTCGGTGTGCCTCAGCGCCCCTGTCGTCTGCAAATATTTTGTACAATATTCTCACTATATATTTGAAATAAAATATGTTTAAACCAGTATTTTGTGCATTGTCTTGATATTCAACATGAAATTATTTCAGTTTGGTTGGTAAAAAGATGTAACATCAAAGTATCGATACTGCAGAAGTTCTTCATGCATGTAAAACAGGGTGGCAAAACCATACAACCTTTTGTTCAGTTTCACGGCAAAAAATGTGAAGAAACTATCAATTCAGATAGGTTTTTTTTTCACAATTTTCTTGATATTTAACACCCCCGTGTGGTTGCCAGGGTAGAATACAACCACTGCAAACACACCATCACATGCAGACCCCACCATTCATATTCATTTTGTCATTTTTTGTTCATGCTCATTAAAGATCTTCATCATGACCCCTGCATTGTTTGAATTTGTTTCAGGTGCCATCTCGCTCACATCACTAAGAGGAGTGGCAGAAAAAAAATAAACGTGGCTCCAGCGTAAATGGAGTGTCTTAAATATAATTTGCTGCAGTTCAGGGTGAAAAGGTCCTAGGCCCATTCTCCATATTTTATCTCGATGTACATGGATGAGCCTGGCATGTTCATGCCTGTTAAGCGCCATATAACCTTTCATGTGTTGGTGCGCCTTAAAACCGAATTCAATTGATATTTAACAAAAAAAAAATCAAATAAAGCGCACATACCCTTACAATGTGAGCTCTTTCCTGCGCCACAAAACGCACTTGGTTCATTCAGTACTTTTTGAGATTGACTGTCCTAAAATTTACATGGTCCTACATTTCATTGTTTCCAAGACTTTGGGAGGACTCCGAATGTACGAGACATGATGTGATGCCGCCTTAAATCCATTAAGCGATGGGAAAGCATATATTAGCGGGATTTTATAACGGATATTTCGATAAAAAGCTTCTTTAAAAACATGTTTTACTGAAAAAAGGCGATAACCTGTTTAAAATTAAATGTTAAATGTTTTAATCTTACAATATGCAAACTGTTGAAGCCGAAATTTGGTTTTATTTCATATCCCAGCCAACTCCGTTTTCGCTTCTTAGGGAAGGGGTTAGATGTATGAAAGTTAATACTCGGACCACATAATGTAAATCAAATTATCATTTGAAGTGGAGAAAGGGCTCACTTTGGAGGGATATGTGCACTTTAGTTAAATAAAATTTGATGAATATTAAGGAAGTTATGGAACACACCTACCTGAATCAAGCGTTTAATTTACAAATGTCTGATAAAAAAAGTCACGAGGGTTCACCACCCTGTAAAAGTAAATATTTAAACTATTTCATAATTGGTATTATAGAAAGGCGTGTCACAGCCTGGAGTAAATTTTACAGTGACAAGCCTTCCATTTTGCTGTGAAATTTTCGCAGGCTTTTCAGATTGGACATATGAATTAAAAAGAAACAGCCTGATTATTGTTGAAAATTAATTTTCCTTCAGCCTGTCTGAACTTGAATTTGAATTAAATTGCAACAGTTAGATTATTAATGAAATAATTTATTTTCTATTTTTTTAACCATTTTCAAAAATATGTAACTGGATGGATGATAGCAGGCAGAAGTGTGGGCAGTTGTTGATAACTCCAGTTTTTTTGTTGCCTGCATAGAAATTTGGCAGACTTCGGGATCACTTTTTCTCCTGTCTTCCATCCATCACACTTTAACCTGCAACCTGACTTTGGCCATAACTTGAAAAATATTTGATCTACTTTCATGAAACTTCTGGCACATTTTCATCATACCCCAAGAAATGTTGTCAAATATGTCCAATAACTCAGACTTCCATTTCAGTAGAGTTACGCCCCTTTTCATAAAACTTTAACCTGCAACCTGACCTAGCTCATAACTTGACAAAATATTGACCTATGGTCATGAACTTTATACCAATTATTCAATGTCATTGACTTGTGCAATAAATCTGACTTTTATTTTGGCAGAGTTGTCCCTTTTTCCTAAAACGTCAATCTGCAACCTAACCTAGCTCATAACTTGGCAAAATATCGGCCTGTGGTCATGAAACTATCCAATTCTTGCTTACCAATTATTCAATGCCATTGACTTGTCCAGTAACTCAGACTTTCATTTTGGCAGAGTTATGCCCCTTTTCATAAACCTAACCCAGCAACTTAGCAAAGTATGGGCCTGTGATCATGAAACTTAAAACAGTTCTTGCTAACCAGTATTTAATGTCATTGACTTGTCCAATAACTCAGTATTTCATATAGGCAGAGATATGCCCCTTTTCAACATAAATCTTTTAACAGTTAAATAATCATCTCCAGTATGTATAAATGATTGCTCCTTTATAGTTAGATTGTCCTGATATAAGCACGCGGCAGGCGACACAATATACTGGTCCCCGGACTATACTAAATATATAAATCCGAAAGAGTTTAAGTCAGGGGACCAGTCTAGCGACACAAGTGTTTTGTGGAACACCCTTCTAGTTGTCAATCAACATCATCCAAACTTAGTATTTCAATGACAGGCCACTTTTATGTGTTCAAGAGTTATAGCCGTTAATTTGTTTATCTTAGAAAATGCACATATTTATTAAAACTATGGTACACGTTGATATCGGTCAGCATCAACTGAACTTAGTACAAAGCTTTATGATCATTTGATACATATTCAATTCAATTGCAAGCCTTTTCATTCATTCTAAGTGGAGTTATGGCCAACTCATAATTCATTTTAACCTATTCAGTTACGGGGTATTTTACGAACCCATGGATAAACCTATACTTTTTATCGGCACATATCTTTATTATATGACCTGGATGGAGCTTTGATAAACGTTCTGTAGTGTACTTTTGCCATTATTTGGTGGGTTAGTTTATATAGACTAAAAGGGACATTATTAACACTTTATAGTAACTAACCTTAGTATAGTTCAATGGGACATTATTATTAACACTTTATAGTAACTAACCTTAGTATAGTTCAATGGGACATTATTATTAACACTTTATAGTAACTAACCTTAGTATAGTTCAACGATGGGCACTTTTTGTTAATTCTAATAAGAATTGCGGCTCTTGTTATGCCCCGCCACGAAAGTGGAGCAGGTATATAGTGTTACCCTTGCCTGTCTGTACGACTACGTCCATGTAAAAAAATATTTACATTTACCTTTTTATTACCCGTGCTTTACATACACCACAAGTCATGAGCTTTCAAACTTCGCACATCATTCCAGTATGTTCCAACCTAAAGTAGGTCAGTATGAAGGACCTTGACCTACTTTTCGCATTTTTTGTTAAATAACATCAAAGTTGTACACTCAAGTTTTCCTTACCTCTTCTATAACTGAAGCCATGGAGCTTTGGAACTTTACAAGTCTTTACCTTTACATGATATCTGCAGTATGTTCCTACCAAAAATAGATCAATATAAGGTCTTTGACATACTTTTTGCACTTTCTTAAGTTACATCAAACTTTAAGATTCAAGATTTTCCTTACCTCTATTTCTCGCACACCAAACGCCTTAGAGCCTCAAACTTCACACATGACATGTTAACATACGCATGGCAGAAATATGTTCCTAACACAATAGGATCAATATGAATGACCTGTCTTAGTTTTCGCACTATCTTAACACAAGTTTTATTTTATGTGACTGACAGCACTAAAGCGGGGCATCCGTGTCACATGGACACATTTTCTAGTTAGCTCTACTGACCTTGGCATTTGGCCAACAGGGCTTACGCCATGGTCTGTTGTCTGTTGTCCGCATGTCCTCCGTCTGTTGTTAACTTGTTTATGTCAACATTCTAGCACATTCATTTTGCATCTGATCTTTTCCAAACTTTGCCAGAGTCTTAATATCAATGAAAGCTCTGACAGTTTCGAAAAACACTAATAGTGGATAATAAACATCAGAGTTACGGCACTTGATTTAAATGAAAATTGCTGTAGTTTGCCTGGTCAACACTCTAGCACATTCCTTTTGCATCTGCTCTTTGGCCAGTCTTAATATGAATGAAAGCTCGGACAAGTTCGAAAACCAGAAACTTAATATCCATGAAAGCTCAGACGAGTTTGAAAACTACCTATATCGGGTAATAAACACGAGTAATGGCCCTTGGTTTAATGAAAAATGCTATATTTTGTCTTGTCAACACTCTAGCACCTTCAAGTAGAATTCGATCTTTAACAAACATAGCAAGTCTTAATATCGATGAAAGCTCCGATGAGTTGGGAAAACACACACTATCGGATAGTAATAAACATCAGAGTTATGGCCCTTTATTTAGTGAAAAAGTGCTATGTTTTGCCTTGTCAACACTCTAGCACCTTCATTTTGCACACGATCTTTACCAAACTTGTTCAGACTCAATTAAACTCGTACATGTTCGAAAAACATCCATATCGGATAATAAACGCAATAGTTATGGCCTTGATTTAATGAAGAAAAAAACCCGCTATATTTTGCCTTGTCAACAATAATGTGTACATTTATGTTGCATTCGGTCTTGACCAAACTTGTTCAGAGGCTTACTATCAATTAAAACTCGTGTACGAGTTTGAAAAGCACATTACTTTAGGGGAAAAGACAAGAGTTGATTTATTGAAAAATATTGTATTTTGCTTTAATAATCTATTAAAAGTATTTAGAATACTAATATCAATAAAACTGACACGTTTAAAGACCAGTCATATCTGACGCCACCCAATAACTACACCCCACACCCAACACCACCAAACCCCCAGCTTCACACACACCATCCCTCGTGTTAATTTGTCAAGCATGTATAGAAGGAAAAATGTTGCTTTATGACTAGCCTATAACTTTATTACTCATCAGATCTTATGAAACTTATTCAAAACGGTAATATCAATACAAGCTCTGATTGATACGTTCCTAGTTTATCGATTAGCCATAGTCTGAAATTGTCACATGCGGGAGGTCGTGGGTTAGTAGCTCCTTTGCCTAACGTTTAGGACATACGGGTTATGCTTTGACTGGTCGGCCCGATTGATGAGTCATGTCATGTGCTTAGGGAGTGATCCACTCCCATATATACTTAAAGGAAAAAGAAACGCGACACGGGAATTTCCGCTATATTATTCTGCTGTTAATCGAATGGTACATGCCTACGGCTACGTAAGATCTTTCCTTTCGGAAAAAAGACTAAAACAACACGTAACACAGTATCCCTGAAAGTTTATTCATTGACAGAATACGCGTTTGGCTCAAGCATGTGAGCTTTAGGATGCAAAGTTTTGCAAGCTCTTTACGTTAAATACAGTACTGAACTGGGTCTTCAACATTTATGAATTCCTTGTTACAACGTTTACTGTGATTAAAAACGTCTACAACATCACAGTTGTATCCTTTAACTAACTGCAACTTCTTTTTTTACAAAACATCTTGGGGTTTCCTTGAAATATATATGGAATTAAGTGTGCAGTATATACAATACATAGCGGAAATTCCGGTGTCACGTTTCTTTTTCCTTCAGTATATATGCGCTGTTTACACTAAGCGACGAAGGCTCGACTACGCTATGTGATGCATGCTCTCCCGGAAATAAAGACAAACAGAATGCAGCTTATGGGTTTTGACGTTCATTTTCATGAACAAATTACAACGTCATAAAGGGAAATATACCAATTTCCCCATGGGCATCCCCTAGCTCACACCACCTACCCACAATGAGCAGGCACGTGTCATTCAGCCAGGCAGCTATGCCAGACTGATCACTTACATCGAATGATATCATGTTTAGAATAGTTTACTGAATGCAGGGATTTTTATTGGAAGATAATAAATATAACTTAAGGTGGGCGGGCGTGGGGTGAGGCTTAATTTCATAGGTCTAATGCAGCACCGGCCACTCTAATGCAGCAACGATGCATTTTGGACAGCATTACATGTTGTGTTAATTCGACTAAGACTGCAGTTCCTTTGATTCAAGACAACTATGTTTTAATGGCAACACATGTGACGAGAAGTGTTTTATTAATGAAAAATACCATTTTTAATTACGTATGCGTGTACTTTTACTTCATTACCCGTCACCGCGAAACATACAATCTAAACAAAAGGCCCAATGCTCAAGAGGGCCTGTATCGCTCTACTGTATATATGGTATCCATGGTGGGTGGGTGGGTGGAGTGGGGAGGACAGAAGGATTGTGTGTCAGATATGGCAGTATCAAACTAGTTTTTTTTATAAAGTGTTTTCAATTACCAAGATATAAACACTCAAACAAGTTTGACTTGTGACCCAGGGGAGGGGTCAAATTTCACCCAGAGTCACCATTTGAACAAACTTGGTAGAGGATCATAAGCTGAATGTAAATAAAAATGTACTAAACCGTTGACCTTTGTAGTTTGTCCCTATATAAGTCTATGTAAAACATGTGACCCCGGGGACAGGGCCAAATTTGACCCCAGGGTCACCATTTGAACAAAGTTGATAGAGAACCACAAGCTGATGGTAAATACAAAATATTAAACCTCTGGCTCTTGCAGTTTCAAAGAAGAGATTTTTAAAGTTTTTCCATATGTAACTATGTGAAACATGTGACCTTGAAAAAAAATTACCCTATGGCCACCATTCAAACAAACTTGGTAGAGGACCATCAGCTGAGTGTAAATACAAAAATATTAAACCTTTGACTCTTGTAGTTTCAAAGAAGAAGCTTTTCCTTAAATCAATCTATGTAAAACTGTGACCCCTGGGGCGGGGCCAAATTAGACTCCAGGTTCACCATTTGAACAAACTTGGTAGAGGACAATAAGCTGATGGTAAATTCAAAAGATTAAAAATAAACCTTTGGCTCCTATAGTGACAGAGAAAACGATTTTTGAAGTTTTTCCCTATATAAGTCCATGTAAAACTGAGACACCTGGTTAGGGGCCAAATTTGACCGCAGTGTCACTATTTGAACAAACTTAGTACAGGTTCCATAAGCTGATAATAAATAAAACAATACAAGTTCTTCCGTATAACTCTATGTAAAACTGATCCTACAAGGGCCCCTAAGCTCCCAATTAAAGAAAAAAGGTCCAAGGTTTCTTACGAGAAAAATAAATAAATAATAATAATTAAAAACAATTAACCCATCAACCAGCGGTTCTTATGAAAAAAATAAACAAAATAGATATATGCCTCCAGTGAGACCCCTGGGTTTCAAGGATACATTACCAATTTTTGAAAAAGGGCCATAACTCCAGTGCTAGTGGTTCGATCTGGCTGGTTTTCAAACACGCCCGAGCTTTCATTGATATCAACAATCTGGCAATGTTTGGGAATGATCGAATACAAAATGAAGGCGCTAGAATGTTCACAAGGCTAAAAATGACAATTTTTCAATAATTCATGGGAACATAACTCTGGTGTTCCTAGTCCGTTTGCTGGTTTTCGAACTTATCCGAGCTTTCATTGATATTCACAATCTGGTAAAGTTTGGTAAAGATTGGATGAAAAATGAAGGCCCTATCGTCTTAGCGAGGCAAAATATAGCATTTTTAACTAAAATAAGGGCCGTAACTCCGCTGTTACTGATCCGATCTGGCTGGTATCGGCCCTATCGTCTTAACGAGGCAAACGTTAATGACGGACGGACGGACAATGGACAACTCGCCATCCCATAAGCTAGCCTTTCAGTTCGGACATGTGGTATGGAATAAGACCTTTCCCATTAGAGTTGAACGACTGTCTTCGGTTTTTGATTTAACGCTTTGAATAGAAATTATTTGCAAATAAACGCGACAATATACCATTTTTACTTAAACAAGAGGCCCAAGAGGGCCTGTGAACGCTCTACTGGCTGTTATACCATTGATGAATCGAGTCGTACTACATGGTGTCTAGAGTGTACACAAGGTTTTTCAAGTATTTGACCTAGTGACCTAGTTTTTGACCCCATGGGACCCATTTTCGAACTTGACCAAAATATAGTTAAGACAACATTTCGACAAAGTTTCATCAAGATCGGGTCAGAAATATGGCCTCTAGAGTGTACACAAGGTTTTTCAAGTATTTGACCTAGTGACCTAGTTTTTGACCCTGTGTGACCCATTTTCGAACTTTAGCAAGCTTTAATTGAGACAAGTATTCTGACAAAATTGCATCAAGATCGGGTCAAAAATATGGCCTCTAGAGTGTACACACGGTTTGTCCAAAGTTTGACCTAGTGACCTAGTTTTCAAAACCATGTGACCCATTTTTGAACTTGACCAAGATATAATTAAGGCAAACATTTTGACAAAGTTTCATCAAGATTGGGTCAGAAATACGGCTTCTAGAGTTTACACAAGGTTTTTCAAGTATTTGACCTAGTGACCTAGTTTTTAACTTCATGTGACCCATTTCCGAACTTGATCAAGATATAATTAAGATAAACAATTTGACAAAGTTTCATCCAGATTGGGTAACAAATATGACCTCTAGACTGTACACAAGTTTTTTCAAGTATTTGACCTAGTGACCTAGTTTTTGACCCCACATGACCCATTTTTGAACTTGACCGAGATTTCATTGAGACAAACATTCTGACAAAGTTTCATGATGATTGCATCAGAAATGTGGCCTCTAGAGTGTACACAAGAAAAGTTGACGGACGACGGACGACGGAAAACGGACAACACACCATCCCATCAGCTAAAAACAAACTTTACCGAGCTGTTATTGACATTAACAATCTGGTAAAGTTTAGTAAAGATCGAATGAAAAAAAAAATGACGTCTAGAGTGTACACAAGGTTTTTCAAGTATTCGACCTAGTGACCTAGTTTTGACCCCATGGAACCCATTTTCGAACTTGACCAAAATATAAATAAGACAACATTTCGACCAAGTTTCATCAAGATCGGGTCAGAAATATGGCCTCTAGAGTGTACACAAGGTTTTTCAAGTATTTGACCTAGTGACCTAGTTTTCGACCCTGTGTGACCCATTTTCGAACTATAGCAAGCTATAATTGAGACAAATATTCTGACAAAATTGCATCAAGATCGGGTCAAAAATATGCCCTCTAGCGTGTACACACAGTTTTTCCAAAGTTTGACCTAGTGACCTAGTTTTTAAACCATGTGACCTATTTTTGAACTTGACCAAGATATAATTAAGACAAACATTTTGACCAAGTTTCATCAAGTTTGGGTCAGAAATACGGCTTCTAGAGTGTACACAAGGTTTTTCAAGTATTTGACCTAGTGACCTAGTTTTTAACCCCATGTGACCCATTTTCAAACTTGACCAAGATATAATTAAGACAAACATTCTCACAAAGTTGCATCAGGCTCGGGTCAAAAATATGGCCTCTAGAGTGTACACAAGGTTTTTCCAATATTTGACCTAGTGACCTAGTTTTTAACACCATGTGACCCATTTTCAAACTTGATCAAGATATAATTAAGACAAACATTCTGACAAAGTTGCATCAAGCTCGGGTCTAAAATATGGCCTCTAGAGTGTACACAATGTTTTTCCAATATTTGACCTAGTGACCTAATTTTTGACCCCACATGACCCATTTTCGAACTTGACCGAGATTTCATTGAGACAAACAATTAAGATAAACATTCTGACAAAGTTGCATCAAGCTCGGGTCAAAAATATGGCCTCTAGAGTGTACACAAGGTTTTTCCAATATTTGACCAAGTGACCTAGTTTTTATTTTCATGTGACCCATTTCCGAACTTGATCAAGATATAATTAAGATAAACAATTTGACAAAGTTTCATCAAGATTGGGTAACAAATATGACCTCTAGAGTGTACACAAGTTTTTTCAAGTATTTGACCTAGTGACCTAGTTTTTGACCCACATGACCCATTTTTGAACTTGACCGAGATTTCATTGAGACAAACATTCTGACAAAGTTTCATCAAGATCGGGTCAAAAATATGGCCTCTAGAGTGTACACAAGGTTTTTCCAAAGTTTGACCTAGTGACCTAGTTTTTAACACCATGTGACCCATTTCCGAACTTGATCAAGATATAATTAAGATAAACAATTTGACAAAGTTTCATCAAGATTGGGTAACAAATATGACCTCTAGAGTGTACACAAGTTTTTTCAAGTATTTGACCTAGTGACCTAGTTTTTGACCCCACATGACCCATTTTTGAACTTGACCGAGATTTCATTGAGACAAACATTCTGACAAAGTTTCATCAAGATCGGGTCAAAAATATGGCCTCTAAAGTGTACACACGGTTTTTCCAAAGTTTGACCTAGTGACCTAGTTTTTAAACCATGTGACCCATTTTTGAACTTGACCAAGATATAATTAAGACAAACATTTTGACAAAGTTTCATCAAGATTGGGTCAGAAATACGGCTTCTAGAGTGTACACAAGGTTTTTCAAGTATTTGACCTAGTGACCTAGTTTTTAATCCCATGTAACCCATTTTCAAACTTGACCAAGATATAATTAAGACAAACATTCTGACAAAGTTGCATCAAGCTCGGGTCAAAAATATGGCCTCTAGAGTGTACACAAGGTTTTTCCAATATTTGACCTAGTGACCTAGTTTTTGACCCCACATGACCCATTTTCGAACTTGACCGAGATTTCATTGAGACAAACATTCTGACAAAGTTTCATGATGATTGCATCAGAAATGTGGCCTCTAGAGTGTACACAAGCAAAAGTTAACGGACGGACGGACGGACGGACGGACGGACACCACACCATCCCATAAGCTCTGCTGGCCTTTGGCCAGTAGAGCTAAAAATGGGCATCCATCGGCAGCACAGGATACTCATCAAACGCTGCAGACACAAGCTCCATTTGACCGTTCGGTAGGCGGGGGGAAATCGATTAAAAATTTAATCATTTCTCTCAAATTTCGAGAAAAACAAATGAATTGCGTTCAAACAATAAATAAGACAAACTCATCGGACAAAGAAAAATAGAATAACAGGTTGACTGTTGAAAATGTAAACACAATTCTAATATTCTCAAGAAAACACACACACACACCCACTCATTGTTTGTTTCAATTTCTTATCTGCTATTCTCAAATGTATTTTATTTTAAAGTTCGTCAATATAGTTTTGCGCCTGGTAACGTTATTCTCTATTTCTGCCACCATCAGTTGAGCACGTCTGCGAAATTGTGTGGTTTTCGGCTGATTAAAACAAAACATGTATTAACGGGTTTTATACGGCCCACCTCTATACCGTGTACTTTAATGGTCACATACCACTATTGCATTTCCTAAAATGTAGATATTATATGCTATTATTGGAGAGCACTGTTATAACAACACATAAAAATATTATATATTTTTTAAACTTTAATAGATTTGGCAAATATTGGGCGTGGCATGGATTGAATGTTTAACAATTGGGCTGCCGGTAAGCACAAAAGACCATTATGGCAAGCCCTTACAGCAGAAAGCATTAAGCAATAAAGCAAATTGAATATTACAATATTAAGGACATAAATACATGTGCACCAAATTAAATGTTCATTATGAAAGCAACTTTTCTGATAAGCATTTAAGCAAGTGTTGAAAGCACGGTTGATATTCAAGCATAATTACAAGTGCACCGAATTCAATCAATTTAAAATGTTTTTTAGCAATTCGTACGGACAGCAAATTTGTATATAATTTATGTTTAGATTACAATTCAGTCTCTGGGTATACAGGAGCTGAATAAAGTTAAACTGAAACGTATATGTCCTTCCTTTCACACCTTCGCTGCCCGCCGATAATGAAACACTACAACATTTAACGCATCAACTAGTTATATTCCAAAAGTTCCAGCAAGTATATAAGTGCACGTAATGCCCATGCCACGCCAGTAATTGTTGACTAGGTAAGTGGATCCAGATGAAGACATCAACTGAAATATATAATTTAGAGAAAGCAACATGATCTTGCAACATAAAACACTGCAACATGATCTTGCAACATAAAACACTGTAACGATATTAATTGCAACATAAAAAAGTATCTTTTGAATAGAAGTCGTGACAAATAGCGAAAAGTCTAAATGAACTTGTAGGCTTCATAACCGCTGCTCCAAACTAAATTCCTTAATGTTCATTTCGCTCTTCGGGGCATTTCATTTTATTAGATACTGGGACCATACGCCGTACGACATGGGGAATACATTAAAGAAGGCTAACTCCATGTCCACCGCCATATGCATGCCATCTTCGGGATGGTTAAAATTTTGTGCGGTGGATTTTTGAATATTAAGTTCTGCTCAACCCGGGGCTAGAGGACATGAGCGGTAGCTAGCATATCTCACTCCCACTCATGACGGTCTCAACCAAACCGAGACTCCAATATTTCGTATGTGTCGTGCTCGGCCGTTTCCAAAAGCCCAATATCATACTCTTTTTGTACTTATACAATGTGATGACACTAGTGTCGATTTAAATCAATGATCCTGTGGGTCGGGAGGGAGGGAAATTAAGTTTTTAACTGTAAGCTCAAAAAACATCATACCTCTATGTTAAAATGTTGACAGCCGGTGTGCATGTAGAAAATGCACCGTGAAATTTACTCAATCTCAAATTATCTACAGCTCGAGTTGCCTCCAATAACTTTTGACTATAACAGATATTATAGTCAGTATTATTGGAGAGCACTGTTATAACAACACATAAAAATATTATTATTTTTTAAACTTTAATAGATTTGGCAAATATTGGGCGTGGCATGGATTGAATGTTTAACAATTGGGCTGCATGTATTAACGGGTTTTATACGGCCCACCTCTATACCGTGTACTTTAATGGTCACATACCACTATTGCATTTCCTAAAATGTAGATATTATATGCTATTATTTGACGAAATATTGGTAAGTACTATACTATGGTAAGTACTATACTATGGTCAGTACTATACTATGGTAAGTACTATACTATGGTCAGTACTATACTATGGTAAGTACTATACTATGGTCAGTACTATACTATGGTAAGTACTATACTATACTATGGTAAGTACTATACTATGGTAAGTACTATACTATGGTAAGTACTATACTATGGTCAGTACTATACTATGGTCAGTACTATACTATGGTAAGTACTATACTATGGTCAGTACTATACTATGGTCAGTACTATACTATGGTTAGTACTATACTATGGTAATATACTATGGTAAGTACTATACTATGGTCAGTGCTATACTATGGTAAGTACTATACTATGGTAAGTACTATACTATGGTCAGTACCTTACTATGGTAAGTACTATACTATGGTAAGTACTATACTATGGTCAGTACTATACTATGGTCAGTACTATACTATGGTAAGTACTATACTATGATAAGTACTATACTATGGTAAGTACTATACTATGGTAAGTACTATACTATGGTAATATACTATGGTAAGTACTATACTATGGTCAGTACTATACTATGGTAAGTACTATACTATGGTAAGTACTATACTATGGTAAGTACTATACTATGGTCAGTACTATACTATGGTGAGTACTATACTATGGTCAGTACTATACTATGGTACTATACTATGGTAAGTACTATACTATGGTAAGTACTATACTATGGTCAGTACTATACTATGGTCAGTACTATACTATGGTAAGTACTATACTATGGTAAGTACTATACTATGATAAGTACTATACTATGGTAAGTACTATACTATGGTAAGTACTATACTATGGTCAGTACTATACTATGGTAAGTACTATACTATGGTAAGTACTATACTATGGTAAGTACTATACTATGGTCAGTACTATACTATGGTCAGTACTATACTATGGTAAGTACTATACTATGGTCAGTACTATACTATGGTCAGTACTATACTATGGTAAGTACTATACTATGGAACGCTAAACACGATTGTCATTCTTCGGTTGTTCACTTTCGTTTGTCGATGGTTACTTGTCATTCTTCGGTTGTTCACTTTCGTTCGTCGATGGTTACTTGTCATTCTTCGGTTGTTCACTTTCGTTCGTCGATGGTTACTTGTCATTCTTCGGTTGTTCACTTTCGTTCGTCGATGGTTACTTGTCATTCTTCAGTTGTTCACTTTTGTTCGTCGATGGTTGGTTATCGTTCTTTTATTGTTCACGTTCGTTCGTCGATGGTTACTTGTCATTCTTCGGTTGTTCACTTTCGTTCGTCGATGGTTACTTGTCATTCTTCGGTTGTTCACTTTCGTTTGTCGATGGTTACTTTTCATTCTTCGATTGTTCACTTTTGTTCGTCGATGGTTGGTTATCGTTCTTCTATTGTTCACGTTCGTTCGTCGATGGTTACTTGTCATTCTTCGGTTGTTCACTTTCGTTTGTCGATGGTTACTTTTCATTCTTCGATTGTTCACTTTTGTTCGTCGATGGTTGGTTATCGTTCTTCTATTGTTCACGTTCGTTCGTCGATGGTTACTTGTCATTCTTCGGTTGTTCACTTTCGTTTGTCGATGGTTACTTTTCATTCTTCGATTGTTCATTTTTGTTCGTCGATGGTTGGTTATCGTTCTTCTACTGTTCACGTTCGTTCGTCGATGGTTACTTTTCATTCTTCGATTGTTCACTTTTGTTCGTCGATGGTTGGTTATCGTTCTTCTATTGTTCACGTTCGTTCGTCGATGGTTACTTGTCATTCTTCGGTTGTTCACTTTCGTTCGTCGATGGTTACTTGTCATTCTTCGGTTGTTCACTTTCGTTCGTTGATGGTTACTTTTCATTCTTCGATTGTTCACTATCTTCGTCGATGGTTAGTTATCGTTCTTCTGTTGTTCACGTTCGTTCGGTCGTCGATGGTTACTTGTCGTTCTTCGAGTGTTCACTTTCGTTCGTCGATGGTTACGTTTCATTCTTCAATTGTTCACTATCGTTCGTCGATGATTGGTTATCGTTTTTCGATTGTTCACTTTCGTTCGTGGATGGTAACTTTTCAATCTTTGATTTTTCGCTTTCGTTCGTCGATGGTTAGTTACCATTCTTCGGTTGTTCACTTTCATTACTCGATGGTTAGTTATCATTCTTCGATTATACACTTTCATGCTTCGGTTGTTCATTTTGATTGTGGATGAAAACCCTTCCCGTCAACCAGTACAATACTCAACTTATTAACAAAACACAACTCACTATGCAAATTAATATACTTTGAGGATTTCCTATTATTGAAGGGCTGTGATATTTTTTTTATGTTTTAGATACATTAGATGTATTTCCTTTTACATACAGTAATTTGTAACGCTCAATAACTAGGAAATAACTGGAAATTGGTAATTGAATTATTTCAGGTTGATACCAAGAAGTGTTTTGAAGGTAATCAAAATATATCTAAAAATGAAGAGATTGTAGAATAATACCATCAATGCCATGTCGTTGTTCGTTTACTACTACAGAAGCAAATTCCGATTTTGTTTGTTGCTGCTGATACTCCGGGAGATATACGAAATTGTTATATATGTGTTTGATAACGTAATATATAATACTTATTTACATGAAATAACAAATTGTAAATGTACGTGTTGTGTTGATATGTCCAATAAATAAATATCATTGGCAATTGATTCAAACGGAATAATACACGTTTGATAATTTGATACATTGAATCAATAAAAAGTTTGAATGACACAAATATACCAGCATATTTTATTCTCTCTCTCTCTCTCTCGCATACCAAATTTGCGCCGCTCCCCGGGATTCGAAAGCAGGCCGGCATTGCGAGTATGACAGTCAGCGTGCTATAACACTTGGCCACGGAGGTTAAAAGATTTAATGTTTTAAACTGTGACTGTTAAAGAGACATCGCCTTATGTATAACTAAGCTATTTACATGATAACATATTAAATAATTAGAAAATCATAAGATTGGATATGAATGACTATGTAATGACTTTTCGTGCAGCAGCTGATATTTAATTTTGTTACTGCAATGCATTATTCGCATACAAAATGATTAATTGTATACATTTAGTTTGTCCCTGTTTCCTTTAAAAAGATAGATCGAAATAAATTATGTGTCATTTTATGTCATTTTGCATTCATATTTTGTCAGGAAATCGTCATCTACAATCATATCTACGGTGATATATGCTCAAAATAATTTGTTGTTAATTTTAATTTACACATATATGTTCGTGTGTGTTTCCTTTAAAGACTTTATTAATGTCATATGGAAACTGTTTATTTAGTATATTTTGATCTACTTCTAAGTCAGTTTTACAGTGCCACACAATCAAATAATATGTTACCCTATATGTTACCCTATTATTCATTAAATGTTATTATGCTGTATGTGATCTCTCTCTCTCTCTCTCTCTCTCTCTCTGTCTCATAAATGATGCTTCAGATCCATGTTCACACTGATCGCTAGACAATAATGTATACAATACTGGTCTCGTGACAATAATGTGCAAGACTGGTCGCAATCAAATACTCAAGACAGCTGCCTCGAGATCATGCGTCTATAGCACACTCGACTAATTACTTGCCATTAATCATGATACCTGAATACACAGGAGTGAAATATGGGAGGCGATTACTTTTATGAATTTTAAACCATCAACGAACGAAAACGAACAACCGAAGAATGAAAAGTAACCATCGGCGAACGAAAGTGAACAATCGAAGAATGACAAGTAACCATCGACGAACGCAAGTGAACAATCGAAGAATGACAAGTAACCATAGACGAACGAAAGTGAACAATCGAAGAATGACAAGTAACCATAGACGAACGAAAGTGAACAATCGAAGAATGACAAGTAACCATAGACGAACGAAAGAAAACAATCGAAGAACGAAAGTGAACAACCGACGAATGAAAAGTAACAATAAAAGTCGTGTTTGGCGTTATTATATAACAATGATTCAAAGTAAAAGAGAGAGGAGACACGCATGCACGCACGCACGCACACACGCACACAGGAGGGAGGACTGGGTGGCACTGTAAAACTGACTTAAATGTAGATCGAAATATTCTAAATGTGAGCATATATCACCGTGGACATGGTAGATATGAATGTAGACGAAGATTTTCTGACATAATATATTATATATAAGATATAATTTCGATCAATCTGTAAAGGAAACAGGGACAAACAAAGGTTATACAAATATCCAATCGTACAATTTTTCACAATTTTTCAATTATTTAATATTTTATCATATACATGTTACAGTGTATTATTTTGTAATTGTATGTTTATGGATAGCTCCGGTAAAATGTATGTTTTTGTATAATGTTTGCGGAAATGTGGACAGTTTTAAATGCAGGTGTGAATGGTTTCACAGATAGCATTTGAAATCGGCTGTTATTTGCATTAAGTATATATGTTTGATATGACGCCGTCTATATATGTTAAATATTATCATGTATGCGGATGATATTGTACTGCTGGCCGAAAATGAAACAGATTTACAGCTATTGTTAACTACACTAGATGATTGGTGTGAAACCAATTTTATGTCAGTCAATATAAATAAAACTAATGTTGTGCATTTTAGACCAAGATCATAACCACAGACGATTTATTACTTATTTGTTATTACTTATTAGTTATTACTTATTAGTTATTACTTATTAGTTATTACTTATTTGTTATTACCTATTTGTTAAAGGCGGGTTAATGAAAACATGGCGGATATCTTGTCGATAAGATATTTATCCGAAAGTAAGTTACTTTATGTTTAATTAGCAAACTGACCAATCTATCTTATACTGTCAAAACTGTAATTCACTTAGAATGTGTTCTTCACATGGGTGGTGTGGCCCAGTGGACAGCGAGGTGGACTTGAAACCGGACAACCCGGATTCAAGCCTTCCGGATGCCACTGAGTTCGTCGGTACATTTAACCTTGCCCTCGTCTGTCGGATGTGGACGTAAACTGGGCGGTCCCGTGTATCGAAGTCTATCCTCGAAGCATTTTAAAGAACTATATGATTCTATTCGATAGTAAGAGTATGGCAAGTTTCCGGATTCTTATGTATCCATCCCCACTCTCTGGGGCGCCTCTAAATAAATTGTAATGTGTTGATGAGCCTTAAACAACATTCAACTCATGTTCTTCACCATGTTCAAACATGCTATAGTTGTATACATCATACATGCTATAGTTGTATACATCATATACATGTTATAGATGGATACATCATAACCATGTTATATTTGGATACACCCTTAACATACTATAGTTAGATGCATCATAAATCTGTTATAGCTGGATTAAAAACAATCATGTATATACTAGTAGTTGGATACATCATACACGTGTTATAGATGGATGCATCCTAAACATGCTATATTTGAATGCTTCAGAAACATGTTACAGTTGGATACCTCCTAAAGAAGTTATAGCTGGATATAACATAAACATGCTATAGTTGGATACATCATACACATGTTATATTTGAATGTATCATAAACATGTTATGGTTGGTAATAGTGAGATGCACCCTAAACATGTTATAGCTGAATATATCCTAAAGAAGTTATAGTTGGATATATCATAAACTTCTATAGTTGAATGCTTCAGAAACATGTTACATTTGGATACATCCTAAACATGTTACAGTTGAATAAATCATAACATGTTATATATGGATTCATCCGAAACATGCTGTAGTTGGATACATCATACATATGTTATAGTTTGTTATAGACAATAGACAATAGACAATATTGTATTCCGAGTAATTTAGGCCTCTGGCCCATAATACAAATAACATATTGCATATTATACAACTATACAGCAATGTGACAAAAGTAGATAAAAAGACAAACAAATAAATAAAGTTATACTATAGTGAGATGCACCCTAAACGTGTTACAGTTGGATCCATCCTAAAGAAGTTATAGTTGGATATATCCTAAAGAAGTTATAGTTGGATACATTCTAAAGAAGTTATAGTTGGATACATTCTAAAGAAGTTATAGTTGGATACATCCTAAAGAAGTTATAGTTGGATACATTCTAAAGAAGTTATAGTTGGATACATCCTAAAGAAGTTATAGTTGGATATATTCTAAAGAAGTTACAGTTGGATACATCATAAAGAAGTTATAGTTGGATACATTCTAAAGAAGTTATAGTTGGATACATCCTAAAGAAGTTATAGTTGGATACATCCTAAAGAAGTTATAACTGGATACATCCTAAAGAAGTTATAGTTGGATACATCCTAAAGAAATTATAGTTGGATACATCCTAAACATCCTATAGATGGACACATCATAAACATTTTATAGTTTGGATACATCATAAACATGCTAAAGTTGGATATATCATACATATGGTACATGCTATAGTTTGATACACCCTAAACATCCTATAGGTGGACACATCATAAACATTTTATAGTTTGGATACATCATAAAGATGCTAAAGTTGGACGCATCATAAACATGTTATAGTTGTGTGCATCAAAACATGTTATAGCTGGATACATCCTAAACGTTTAATAGTTGGATACATCCTTAAACATGCTATAATCGGTGTGTGTGTGTGTATATATATATATATATATTAACAATGAATTCATAACAAATAAGCCATTAGACATAAGTCCCTCATAATTGTAGAACGCGACTTATTTGTAAGGACTTGTTTATTATGAATTAATTGTTACTACTTATTTGTTATTTCCTATTTGTTATTTCTTATTAGTTATTACTTATTTGTTATTTCTTATTTGTTATTACTTATTTGTTATTTCTTATTAGTTATTACTTATTTGTTATTTCTTATTTGTTATTACTTATTTGTTATTACTTATTTGTTATTTCTTATTAGTTATTACTTATTTGTTATTTCTTATTTGTTATTTCTTATTAGTTATTACTTATTTGTTATTTCTTATTTGTTATTACTTATTTGTTATTACTTATTTGTTAATATATAGTTCTCAAACAGGCGGGAAAACGAAAACATGGCGGATGCAGATACTGCAGACACTGCTGACGATGCGAACGAGGTAAGGCGTATTGTACGTTCTTTGTAACTTATCCTAACTTACATATTATTGTACGACACGCCTACACACCATTTAGGTTACAGAGTGGGCATAGAGACATCTAATACACGCATAGTCCATACTGATCGCCAGTATTAACTCCATAATTTCCCATGTACAAGATCAGCACAACCGAGATGAATGTATTCGCCCTTAAATGCGTCTTAACGCCGTCTTAACGGACACAATCTCGAGATATGTCCCCTTATAAGGAGTCTCCCTACTTGGTATATTTCAAAGGGAGCGTTCCTCTCTCGGTATAAGCCACCAGCCCAACCAGACCAATACGAGTCATTTAAATACAATAAAATTATTTACAAGGCATCAAGAATCTAGTAGGTGGAGAAGAGGGGAGCCGGCAGTGTAGTAAGCCTGACGCGGAACTCTTCTATCAACCATAGTTGGCAGCAGGTTCCAATCCCTAATGGTTCGAGGGTAGAAGGAGAACTTATATAATTATGTCCTTTGCAGCTGCTAGTTGATATATACGTTGTGTGCCCCTTGTACGGCTGTCGTTGGATGAAATCCGGACTGATGTCTACTACTCCGTGGATAATTTTGTACAGCATTGACAGTCGGTTAGTGTACCGTCTGTACTGCAGGGGTTCCCAGTTATGGTTCTGTACCATGGCAGTGACACAGCCTGGTGTGCGCTCGGTATAGATGTTGTGTACGAAACGAGCAGCACGGCGTTAGACTTGCTCCAAGTTGTGGGTATCACTTGATGAGTGTGGGTCCCATAGTGATACTGTTGCTGCATATTCAAGGGTAGGGCGAACCATAGTTGTGTATGCAGCTGCCTTCACGGGTTTGGTACAGTCGCCAAGGTTGCGTCTTATGAAGCCCATGGTCCGGTTGGCCTTGGCGACTGTATTGTCTATGTGATTCTTCCACGTGAGTTCTTCGCTAATGGTTAACCCCAGGTATTTACTGCCATCCACGACATCTAGTGTGTGACCATGGAGGCTGTATTGGGTTTGTATCATATGGCGCAGTGCAGAGAGATCAATTCTTTTTGCAGAAGTTCAGCGTCGTGTTGGCTTCTGATGAGTCTGTAAAGTAGACAGTCGTCTGCAAAAAGACTTGAGTCGGAGGAGGAGGAGGTTACTTCTGGTAGGTCATTAATGAAGGCTGAGAAAAGTAGCGGACCAAGAACCGTCCCTTGTGGTACTCCAGATATAACGTCTGCCTAGGAGGACTTGCAACCTTCAAGTAGGACAAGCTGTTTTATGTTCCTGAAAAATGACTGGATCCAGCGAAGAGTGTTGCCCCTCACACCGTAGTAGATGAGTTTGTACAAAAACTGGTTGTGGGAGACTTTGTCAAATGCTTTATAGAAATCAAGAAGGATGATTTTACCTGGCTTTAGATGACAAGCTCCGAGCTATCTTTTGTACTGTTGTTGTGAGTTGTGTTTCGCAGGATTGTCGAGCTCTGAAACCGTACTGGGAGTCTGTCAGTATCCTGTGTCTGTCAAAGTGCTTCATAACACTGCTGCGTATGATGAGCTCTAGAATCTTGCATGCTATCGATGTAAGGTCGGTAGTTTGATGGCAGGTGTTTCTCTCCTCTCTTGAAGGCTGGAACAATATGCGCATCTCTCCAGTCGGGTACTTCACCTTGGTCAAGAGAGGACTGGTAGAGGTGTGCCAGAATGGGTGCTAGTTCATTAGCTGCTAATTTGAGTATGAATGCTGGTATGCTGTCGGGACCCGTTGCCTTGTGTACCTTTAAGTCAAGCAGTAACTTTAGGACTCCTTTATGTGGAACAGCTGTATTTTATCGTAGAATAACATACGACTGTCTCTCTTCTTTGTGTATATGAAAGATTTGTGCTGGTCGTGTTAGAATCATGTTTATTTGTCTAATTTATCTTGTACTGTATAGGCTATAATAAGAAATATACTATGCAATACATTTATACATCTTTATCTACAGACAATTTCTTTTTTGTCTCGCCTTTTCGAAGAAAAAAAGTGACATCTATGTGTTTATTATCTGTCTAAGGCGGCAGCGTCAGCATCCAAGTTTTGCGTTTAGGTCACTTTCTCACAATCTGTATGCACTAGACATTTCACACTTATGTTACAGTTGCTTATGTTACAGTTGTATCTTGGGTAGTACATCGCAAAGTGACATGATAGGAAATGCGGGTGTGACCTTTACCTTCCCAGAAAAGGGCAGTAACTGAATAATATTTACATTCAACTTTTGCGTTTAGGTCTCAGTTTTAACATACAGTTTTTACGTTTAGGTCACTTTCTCCCGAACTGTTTGTGCTAGAATTTTCAAATTATATTTGTATCTTGAGTAGTACATCACAAAGTGACAGGAAATGTTGATGTGGTCATTACCCGCCAAGCAAAGGGCAGATAATTTAGTAATTCTTAAATTACGTTTATGTCACTTCCTCGCCAACTGTACGCTCTAGATGTTTCAAACTTAAGATGCTTAGTTTATAGTTTAATCTTTGGAAGACAAACAATTCTGCTTTGACATAGTTGTGTCTTGGGTAGTGCATCGTTTTGGACACATGGGTTTCATCTATGACCTTGACCATGTTGACATATTTTTTTCGGATGAAGTTTTTTTTGGTATATATTTTTGTTTTTTAAACAAATGGACTTAAATGTCATATTTAGCAAAATGTAAACTCAGTTATTTTTTCATGTTACAAATTTAACAAACATTCATTTAAACAATATTTAGCTCTTATTTGTTAGGTGAGACATGTGAATCCGCTGATTTCTTATATTAAATTGCCATAAAAAATACTTTAAAACTAGAACTTTCACTAAGGCAGACACATATACCGGCTCTGCCCCTTTCATCCCTGCACTTTATTGCTACAATAATAGTTTCCTACACTTTAAACTGAATCATCAGAATTATATAAAAACAATCCATAGGGAAGTGAATTGGTGGTAAGCCACACAAGGATTCCCACTGTCTAAAACTACAAAGGGCCAAAACTCATGAAACGGACGCTGGCCGGACGAGCTCAAAAGCCCCCCCCCCCCCCCCCCCCCCCCCCCCCCCCCCCCCCCCCCCCCCCCCCCCCCCCCCCCCCCCCACCACCACCACGTTTGTTGAACTTAAGAATCCGGTACGTATACCTCAAAGGTCAATGTCACACATGGAGGTCAAAGGCTTCGGCCTCGACACTAACAGGGACCTGGGATCGTGAAGACACAACATTTTGGGGAGGGACACCAACTTTGCCAAGTTGGGTATTTCGACAATAATGTAAACTTGGAAACCTGTTAAATGGAAGGAACTCCTGTTTTGTTGGAGGGACACTGCTACTAAAACTAGTTTCATCTAAATTACTTTATTTAGGAATTAGATATTGGTCCCAAACTTGGTGCGTAGGTAGGTTATATGATAATAAAGCTTCAGATTGCATTTGGAGTCACTGGGTCACTTACTAAAAATAGAAAAATGGTTTCCCTCAATAACTTCACTTATGAGATAGTGGCCTGAAACTTGGCGTGCTGGTAGCTTATATGAAAAGGAAGCATAGGCGTGTGTTTGGGGTCATAGTTATATCTCTTGATTTTCTAATATATACTATATTTTGCCTCATTGACACTATAGGGCCTTCACTTTTTATCTGACCTTTACCAAAGTTTGCCGGATTGTAATCCGAGCCTTCTCTGACCTTAACTGAGCCCTTTTTACGATTTTGATAATTCATCTGGCTGTGTAAAAAGACACACACAAAAAAAGGCTTTTAGGTTCAGAGAAGGCTTGGATTAGCCTGATTGTTGATATCAAAAAACTCTCACACAAGTTGAAACCAGCTTGATCAATAACACTGGAGGTATGGTCCTTGTTTTTGTTAGCTTGATTATTCGAAGAATAAGAGAGCTTATGGACTTGCCCCAGCTTCGGCGTCCCACATCAAGGTTTGCGTGTAAGCTGTGTTTACAAGTGTATGTCTCTTACATTTCTTATCCTAGCACAACCAAATTTGGCCATGGGCTTCCTTATAGCATTATCTTCAGGGCTGCATAAGTAATTTTGGTTCCTGTAACCCATGGGCTCTCATGGAATACAGATTATGATAGCCCTTAAAGTGTGTCCCATTTCACATCAAATTATGCGTGTAAGCTGTGTTTACTGTCTTGCATTTCTTGCCCTAGCTCTACAAAATTTGGGAATTGATTTCCTTATAGTATGTTGTAAAAGGCTGCGTAAGTAATTTTGTCTTCTACAAATTCTGGGCTCCCATGGAACCCAAATTGTGCAATAAAGGCAAATCAAGGTTTGTGTGTAAGCTGTTGTATATATCTATATGTCTTAAAATATCTTTCTTAAAATAATTTTGGTTTGGGATTTTATCTTATTCATACTTCACCCATATTGGGGCATGGGCTCCCTCCCATGAAATCTGAAAGTTTCTTCAAATGTTTTTCTAACTTGACATGCTTGAGTTAATTTGTTTTGATCTACATTATCATTATTGAGTGGATAGCTGTTGTTTTTGTGTGAAATATGGGGAAAATTAAAACTTTTGACTTTGTGTTTTGTTGATCAATGACCATCTGTGTGATACATTTTATCTATTTGATACTTAATTTTTTAGAAGCAAACCAGACAGGAGAGAATTGAAGAACTTGTTAACAGTTTACAGTTTAAAGAACAAAAGAGCGGGCATTAGACATTTGAAGACACTTTTGAAGACACCTTCTACCACTATGTTAAAGGTATTATAGTTCTTAGTAGACTTGACCTTCAAAAGCATAATGCACATATGTATGAATTAACTTATTTTGTCAGGGCTTTTTTTCACAAAATTGTCATTGAGTGTCACCTTAAACCAAAATTAATAGTTCGAATAAATGCATATAATACATGTTACACACTGAGTTTGCAATTTAAATAACTCATCTTTTAAGACTTTATGAAAAATTGTACTCCAGTAGAGATGATGAACTAGAAGATGTTGACTTAAACAAAGAATATTTTTTGGACTCAAAATATACTGAAGTTATCAACAGAGGAATCAATTTTTCATTTGTAAGAATTATATATCAAAGTTTCATTATCGTTGTCTACAATGAAAAATAACAGTTCACCAGGATCTGACGGATTCGGTGCAGATTTTAAGCTCACCTGAGCCTTCCCACCTGAGCCTTCCCAGCTTTTGATAGCTCTTGTCAGGCGTCTTCCAATTTTCAGAAAATAATTCAGATAATTCAGATAATTTGTACATATTTATGTTTCTTTAACAAAACAAGCTGCACTCTTAAAACACTCTTCTAGTATTTTAAGTAGAAGAACATACAATAAATAGTTGTCCAGGAAATACGCGATTAGGCGAAGTCGCCTAAAAAC